>JAJIBD010008845.1:0-94774 GCA_021461705.1 Cryptotis parvus
AGGTCCCAAATGTGTGGCCCTGCTGGCTCCCAGTTATGCTGGATCTTAGCAGCACTGTCCATGCTGGTTGCCCAGGTATAGCCAACCGACATGTATAAACTATGCCTTAAAATTTAAAAAAAATCTATGTGCTTTATTCAAAGTACATTTATTGCTTGCTAAAATAATCATTCCTCAAGATACTTTTGTTTGCTATTACTGCCTGTACATTCAGTGTGTCTCGAGTTGGGAAATAACTTTGGGAAAAAGCCAAATCTATGGCCGTAAGTCATCTAATTTCTCTGGAACCCTATTTCTCATTGAAAAATACAGATGGCTCCTGTCCCTCGAGGTGTTGCAGGTGTGGCTGCAGTGCCAGGTTGCGTGACAGGTGGCAGACAGGAGATAGGCTTGTCTACCCCAGGACTCTGCCCTGTGGGCCCTGGATGGTGGATGGTCTGACATAGGAAAAGACTGGGCCCCCTGGTATGAACCCAGAGCCATGGCAGAGCCTGGCAAGCTACCTGTGGTGTATTCGATATGCAAAAAACAGTAATAGAGATGAACTGGACAAGAGACAGACCAGATGCAAGCTGCTCTGCCTGGGTCACGTGGAGCAGCCCAAGGAGTCTCTGAGGAATCAGTTAGTCCCCAGCCAAGAACAACGTAGCTCCTAGGGTAAAGCAGTCATGTGGGGGGAAGCCACACTGGCTGGAATTGGAGCAGGGATTTGGGCCCCCTCTCTCTCCATGCCAGTGGGCATGGCTACGGGCCCGAAGCCTCCACAACCTTATGAACTGGTCAAGGGGTAAACCAGATGCACAGCAGTGAGAGTGTACAGTTGCACAAAAAGCTTAGATAACAAAGTAGGCTAGGACCAGGTCCTTCCCAGGATCTTTCACATCTGTACACCATAATGATCATTGTAGTTGTAACAAACTGGGGAGGTTGATGGGGAATGAGGAACTATAATGTCACACTAGAACTCACTACTGAATATACACTTAGATAATTGCATCATAAACCATAAGGCAAATCACAAGATGTAGGAGAAGAGAGAAAAATACAGAGACAGAAATAAAGATAGAAAGATGAGAGACTCAGACGCATGGGGAGAGCTGCAGTCCGCCTCTCTCCTAGCTCAGCTCAGCTTATCTTGCCTCCCAGGAGGCAAGATGGGTTTTGGGAGTGGGCCCATCACTTCTGTAGGGCCTTGGAAGCAGCCAGATGAGATTTGCTCACCATAATAGCCACCATTATAACGGTCTGGACCCCACAGCTCATCAGAACCCATGCAAGAGAGAGATGCTGATTTCAAGACCAGCTCAGAGCAGCTGAGTTTGAGCCCAGGTAGGCTGCTCTCGGAGGTGGAAGTAACGGGACTTTCCTGGAGATGGAGCTGGGGTACCCCTTCCCCCTCTGACCTGTCCCAGAGACCTGGTGCCCCCTGCCCATGAACTGCCTCAGTGCTCTCGGCCATGATGTAGAGGCTCAGAAGCATGGGGGAGAGCTGCCATCCGGCTCTCCCCTAGCTTAGCTGACCATGGGCTCCCAGGAGGGAAGATGGGTTTTGGGAGTGGGCCCATCACCTCTGTAGAGCCTCGGAAGCAGCCGGATGAGACTCTCTCACCATAATAGCCGCCATTTTCGTGATCGGACCCAGTACATCAAACTTGTGGAACCAATCATGTTCTAGAATATATTACATCTATAATGTGAAAGAAAGGGAAGTGAGGAGAGAGAGAGAGAAAAGAAAGAGAGAGAGAGAGAGAGAGAGAGAGAGAGAGAGAGAGAGAGAGAGAGAGAGAGAGATAAAGAACCTGCCATGGAAGCAGGTTGGGGGAAAGGGGAGGGAGGTGGGGACATTGGTTATGGTAGATGGGCAGGGGTGGAGGGATGGGTGTTGGAACACTGTAGAACCAAAATTCAAACATGAACATCTTGTAATTGTATATCTAACGGTGGTGTAATAAAATATTTTATTTTATTTTATTTTTTTGCTTTTTGGGTCACACCCGGCAATGCTCAGGGGTTTCTCCTGGCTCTGCACTCAGGAATTACTCCTGGCGGTGCTCGGGGGGACCATATGGGATGCCGGGGATCGAACCCAGGCCGGCACAGGGCTGGCCGCGTGCAAGGCAAGCGCCCTACCCGCTGGGCTATCGCTCCGCCCCGTAATAAAATATTTTAAAAAAGAAAAATACAGATGACTGAGGCACCTCCACTGTGAGTCAAATCCTGCTGACAGAAGTTTTAATTCCATATCAAGTGACACCTAAAAATAATTTTTTCTGTTTAAAAACAAAGCAGCTTTGGGCCAGAGTGATAGCCCAGCGGGTAGGGCATTTGCCTTGTACGCGGCCGGCCTATGCCGCCCGGGGTCGATCCCCGGCATCCCATATGGTCCCCTGAGCACCGCCAGGAGTAATTCCTGAGTGCAGAGCCAGGAGTAACCCCTGAGCATTGCTGGGTGTGACCCAAAAAGCAAAAAATAAAATAAAATAAAATAAAATAAAATAAAAAAATAAATAAAAACAAAGCAGCTTCGGGGCCGCAGTGGGTAGGGCATTTGCCTTGCACATGGCCAACCCAGGTTCTATCCCCAGCATCCCATATGGTCCCGTGAGCACCACCAGGAGTAATTCATTCCTGAAAGCAGAGCCAGGAGCAACCCCTGAGCAGCACTGGGTAGAACACAAAAAAGAAAGTAGGAGGCTTTAAAAAAAAAAAAAAGCAGCTTAAGAGGGACTGATATATAAGAAATGGAACACATCCAATTTTACCACTGTTTGAATAAGTGATAGAAGTATGGAAAACCACACCTCTAACAGTTGCTAAGAGAAATGTGAATTTCAAAGGACAAACAGTTTTTTCCACAATGAATTTTATTACTCAATTTTTCCTGAATTTCATGTCAGGATTCTTAGCAATGCACACAAATTGGAGATCCATTTTAAGCATAGGTTAAGTATCTTTTAAAAAAAAAACTTGATTCTTGCCGTGCCAGGTGTCAAATCCAGGGCAGTACTCACTCTCACACAGCCATGCTGCCCTTTCTACTGGCAAGTGGTTTACCATTGAGTGACATTCTTGCAAGAGCACTGTTTTATTATATGGTATCACACACAGAAATAAGTGAAAAAAATTAGATTTGACCAGGAATTGATGTTTCATATTTCTCTTCCCCCAACTATGAAGGCGAGAGTTACAAAGCAGGCAGGTCAAACATGGAAGCACAGAGCACAAAGTAAAATTATAAAGACTGTTATATTTGTGTTACCATCACACAATTTCTTAATTGGCAAACATAAAGCATAAAGTGTTTATAACAATATCAGAAAGAAGAATTTGAAATTAATTCAATCCAAATGAAGCATCTTCAAATCTGAAAAAAATTAAAAGTTTATTTGCAAATAAATTTTTTAGAATACTAGGAAACCAATATACATATCTAACTTCTGCTGTATAAACTAAAATTTGTAAAAGAAGTAGCTGCAGAAAATTTTCTAGACCTATTTCCAAGCATACCCCTAATGATATCATCACATTATGTTCCCCAAATGCCTTGTGAGAAAGAACTCTGTAGTAACTGTGTGACCAGGAAGGCTTTACTTTCTCTCTGATGCTTTCTCAAACTAATGTGCTTATTCTAAAGCATACCATATTTCAACATATTTTTCTTTCCTTGTGATTCCTAGAAACCCAAATGGATGGAATCATTGAAATCTGTATTATCTACAGTCAGAGCATAGCATCCCCACAGTGGTCCCATTATTTATTTATTTTTCTGTTGAGTCATTTCACAGAGGAGGACACAAAAAAATCCTCTCTTCAGATCATGCAATTTACTATATCTTATAAGCATAATCACTAAAATCTAGTAGTGGGGAAATCTGGTAGTCAAATGGGAAACTGGCACTCCTTTTAAAGGGTCAGTGTTCTGGCGGAGCGATAGCCCAGTGGGTAGGGCGTTTGTCTTACACACAGCTGGCCCATGCCGGCCACGCTTCAATCCCGGCATCCCATATGGTCCCCGAGCACCACCAGGAGTAATTCCTGAGTGCAGAGACAGGAGAAACTCCTGAGCATGGCCGGGTGTGACCCAAAAAGCAAAAAAAAAAAAAAAAAAAAAAAAAAGGGTCAGTGTTCGGGCACTGCCACACCTCTTCCTTTCACCTTTCCAAGGGAGGAGATAAAAATTGCTCCCTCACCATTGGGGCTGGAGCGATAGCCCAGTGGGTAGGGCGTTTGCCTTGCATCGCGGCCGGCCTGTGCTGGCCCGAGGTTCAATCCCGGCATCCCATATGGTCCCCCAAGCACCGCCAGGAGTGATTCTTGAGTGCAGAGCCAGGAGTAACCCCTGAGCATCGCCGGGTGTGACCCAAAAAAAGAAAAAAAAAAATTGCTCCCTCATAGTATTCTCTTTTGCTGAAACGCTATTCATTAATACTCTCTTATGAGTATTAGAGTTCAAAGTAACCCCTAAATTAGTGAAACAAAAATCTGTGCATGTGTGTTTTGATTTCCTTCTCATTGTTTTTTATTTTTTTTTAAATGTTGAGGAGGGGGAAGCTCCTCAGCAGTTCTAAGGACCATTAGGGCTATAGTCAGTAGAGTATAGCAGAACCGTATGGCACTAGGGATCCAGAAAGTCTGTCTTCCATACATCTAGCTGTGTTCAGGAATCACTCTTGGCAGTGCTTGAAGAAGCATATTGGTGCTGGGGATCCAATCCAGGCCACGTTCAAGGTAAGTACCTTATCTACAGTTTTATCTCCACTTCTGAGGAAAGCATTTTCTTTCCCTTTTTAAAAATGTTTTTAATTTATTTAAACGCTGTGATTTACAAAGTTTTCACAGTACAGTTGTTTCAAGCATTCAATATTCCAACATCAGTCCTACCACCAACGTGCACTTACTAGCACCAAAGACTAGTTTGCCACCCCCATGCCTGCTCCCTTAGTAGGCACTAATTCCTTATTACAACATATATCTCAGAATGATATTGCTAAAGTCATGACCTTATACTGAGCTGTTACATGCCAATTGGACCACTGTGTTATGGGAAAGCATTTACTTAAAAACAGAAACTTACCTCCTTCATTCAGGTTAGTTGTCACCGGTCTAGGAAAAAGAAAATGGCAAAGAAAATCAGTGTTTTATTTTGAAATACTATGTATTTACAAATGTTTGAAACAATTATAAATAAGGTAGGAGTAGCATGCTGCTTTGACCCCAGACTCTTTTTAGTAATTACACAGCAGGATCCACCCCTGCCCATTAGACTCAGGCCCCATAGATAATAGAAGAAGCCAGGAGGGCAGGGCACTAGAGTAGCGGGTTCCACAACAGTCAGTGAAATCATAAGGTAAGAGACACTGGGAGTTTGTCTACATTGTGCAAGTGCTGTTGGTTCCCTGCTCTCACTGCAGGAAGCCAGTGTCTCAGGGCCAATGCTGAGCAGAGGCCTCTCAGCAAGAGCCACTAACCAGGCGTCAATAACATCCCTAACAACTCCAGAATGCTGATTTTTCTCCTAGTGGTAATTTTCATTTATTTTAATTTCTCTGCATTAAATGTAATTATTATCATAGTTTAGATAACAATATGCAGGCTTTTTAATATGAAATCAGTTTTATGTGGTGGCTAAGCAAAAAATAACTCTCAGCAGCCAAGGAAAGAACTTGAACTCACCCCATTTAATAATCTTGGGAGCGGTGAGAGTCTCATGAGTTACTTTGCAAACAAATTCATCTTGAGCAGATGGAGTGAAGTTAGCATGGGCTAGAATATAGAAAGACCAATCCTTGTTGAAGGACAGGTCTGATTGTTCTGTCTTCATCTTCTCTCCATTTTGCAGCAATTCAATTTCAATCTGGGGTGGGTGGAATCCATACACATAGCAATTCAGATAATTTGGCTTTCCATTTTCAGGTGGGTGGCGAGAATAAACTTGGACCTCTGGAGAACCTAGGAACATTAGAGAAAGACAAATTAAAAAATATCAGATAATACTAGTGCAACTGAAGTAACCCTGGCCTAACACTATATCAGGAGCCAAGTATTTAAATGATCATTAATTTCTCCAAGAGATGTTGTTACATTTCTAATCTGAGTAAATAAGATACCACTTATCCCAAAGGTACTTCCATTCTGAGGAATAATTCAGACTTATTTCCCACATAATTTCCCTTATACAGGTCTTTTTTCTGTTGTATTTGTAGTAGTATCTTTTTTCTGTTACAAGAAATGTATCACAGCTTTATATGATTATATCTCTCCATATAGAGATAAGACCACCCTCTGGAGGTTCTGAAGCCTATTTTTTTTTTTTTTTTTGCCTTTTGGGTCACACTCAGGGATGCTCAAGGGTTACTCCTGGCTCTGCCCTCAGAAATTACTCCTGGTGGTGCTTGGGGACCAGGGATGGAATGGGATGCCAGGGGATGGAACTGGGTCAGCCTTTTGCAAGACAAATGCACTACCCACTGTGCTCCAGCACCTCTGAAGAATTTTTTAAGTATTTTATTATGCCACTGTGAGATATACAATTACAAAGATATACAATTAAAAGTTCATATTTGGGTTTTGGTCATACAGTGTTCCAGCACCCATCCCTCCACCAGTGCCCATCTCCCACCACCAACGCCCCCGATCTGAAGAACTTTTATAGCTTTTCAGCAGCTGTAGAATTCCTTTATCACACAGACACACACACAACTCTCTCACACACATATTACCTGGCCTCAACCTGCTTTACAACCTTCATTTTTTACTTTAGATACCTGCCATACTGGCTACATCAAATGACTCATGTTATGATACCTTGTTTCAAGACTTTCACTTTCGTTCTTATACTTTCCATTTCTTTTGTATATTCCACTTTGTGCTCCCACTTATCCACACTCATGTGACTTCCCAATATGTATTGTGTCTAGTATAGTACTTGCCACACAACAATTGCTCTATAAAAGGCAGTTGTTGTTGTTGTTGCCGCGATATGATCTTACCTTGTTCAGGTTTCTAACTCTTTCAACCCAAAGTATGTTCTGCAAAATGCAATCACTTTTTCTTGATCTGGGTTTATACATAATTGCCCTATATGATTTCATAGCTAATCTCAAGAGTTAGAAAACAAAAACAGACCAAATTAAAACAAGACAAAACACAAAATTTGAATGCTTTACAGATTTTGTCAGTTACCATAATGAATAAATAAGGTTGAGCAAATATGACAGGGAAGGGGTGAGCATTATTGCAAATTAGAAGACACTCTCCATTATGATCAAGCATAATAATGAATGTGAGAGTAGGATTTTTATTTGTACCCTAATTGGCTGCTATAATCTAACCACTGGGACCATCACATAGTATGATAGTACAGATGTTTCTAAAACTGGGGTGTGTGACTAGATCACCCATAGAAATATAGAAAGAAAATGTGATAAACTATATTTCACCCTAAATAAAGAGAACTGTCTGTTACTAAACAGGGTTCCACTAATTCACGTGTATAATTAATTTTTTAAATAAATACATATTCAGGGCAACATTTTCTCCATGACAAGGAGAAAGTAGGAAGAAAACACAAATACTAGGCACTCCAACTAGGTTGTGCCTGTCTAGAAACACCTTATTATCGGGGCCGGAGTGATAGCACAGCAGGTAGAGTGTTTGCCTTGCACCCGGCTGAGCTGGGTTCGATCCCCGCATACCATATGGTCCCTCAAGAACCGCTATGAGTAATTCCTGAGCACAGAGCCAGGAGTAACCCTGAGCATTGCTGGGTGTGACCCATAAAGAAAAAAAGAAAAGAAAAGAAACACCTTATTATCAAAGGAAAGGTCACTAATGCCACTGGTAATGGGACTGGGGTTTTCCAGAAAGCACTGATTTCCATCCAATAAAGTTCAAAGTAAAGGAGAATCAGAAAGTTCTTGCATTAGTACATCACAGAGGCCAAGAGAAAGTACAGGGATTAAGGCTGCAAAGCCAACTCTAATGACATCCCTGGTATCACAGAGTCCTCTAAGTATACTTAAGTACCTGAGTGTGCCCCCTGCCCCCTGGCCTACCCGCACATCATAAATGACAGGAGTCAGAGCACAGGTCCATACTGCCTGAAAGTCCCTCTTCCAAGAATCAGGCTGGGTTCTGCAAGATCACAGTGACCTTTCAGAGAGAACAAGGTTTAGACAGGTCCGAGTTTAACTGGGTTCAGCCACTTACTTCCTTTGTGACTTTAGGAGAGATATGTGGGCTTAGAAGATAACTGAAAATTTAATTTATATTCACAATAAAATAAACAAAACCCAAACAAGAGAGTGAGGAAATAGGCTTCCCTCCCTTACTGCCCCTCCTCCACACAGGTACAATCAGCATTATTCACATCTTGGATATCTTCCAAATGTATAGACATAAATGATATATATCACTTGGGAAATTTTCAGATCAAGATTTTTTTTTAAATGTCAGTTTGTTATTTCAAGAGGGTGTCTGTAGTAACTAGCAAATTATGATGTATAGATATTATATTTTGTTTTTTTAAATAAATGATCAATTTAATCCCTTTTCCACAGTGAGAAAATGCTCCACAGAAGTTTTTGTGAGAAAAATAAGAGTATAGCATAAATTTTTGTTGTTGTTCTTTTTAGCATAAAGTTTTTTATTGATTTAAATTTGGACCACACCCAGCAGTGGTCAGATAACCCAGTTTCACTCCTGGTGTTGGGGTAGGGATGGGGTGCTCCTGGCAGTACTGGGTGCTCAGGGCTCTGCCCCTGCCTCTAACATGCACACCATGGACTTAGCCCTTTGCTCTAGCTCCCAGTTTGGAGTTATTTAGGTCTAGTGTGTCCCTGAACATGCGACATGAGTAACCCATCTAAATGATCTTTATTGGTGCTTTTACAACCTCCTAAACTAATAAATTTTATATGTTTCAAAACTGAAAGTGAAGGCTCAGCTCATTTTAGAAAGCACCAGGCCAAGTGCCAAAGAGGAAAAAAGTCCTCCCTTGGGGCAGGGGGAAGCAGAAGGCAGCACTGATCCGCGCTGGCCCAGCTGGGCTCTGAGAACTTTCCCACTGGAAGGTGAGGAGGGTGAAAAACTCCAAGGGTTACAACCCAAACGTACAACCCGTGCCCCCAACCCCAATACACAGACACAAACACACACACACACACACACACACACACACACACACACACACTCCCAGTGTCCTCGGGTGTGACATGAGGACAACCATCGTCCTTACTTGGTGGGCGCATCTCAGAATTAATGACAGAAAGCACAGAAAGTCTTTGATACAGGAGTTGACAGGCAGAGCTCCGGACTATTATTAAGTGACTTGTAAACGGTCAATACGACTGAGTTTCCTAAGCTCTGCAAAGGCCCATTTCCTGCCCTCTTGGGTCCCCTACTTTCCTGAAGTGGGAAGCAACTGGGTACCTACCCGCGTGGCCAGAAAGCCGCCGCCCCTGCTTCTGAGCCAGAATCGCCACCAACCGATTTCCCCAATAGCAAAGCTCAGTTTCCACCCATTCACCTTTCCACGCTTCGGGTGCCGGTCAACCCGCCCTCCCCTCCAATTGCGCCCACCTTACAAGGGTCTCTGCAGTTTATCAAGCCCGGCACACCGGACCAGTGCTTTTGGGCGATCTCCCTGCTCCCTATTCGGGTCCTTGGAAATGGAAGAGGAAGCTGGTGTCCCTAACCTCTTCCCACTCTCGGCCACCCATGGCTATGCCACCTGGTCACCTAGCCCGAGGCTCATCCCTAGTCTGGAAAGAAGTGGAGAGCCGGGGCGGGGGCCCAGCTTCCAAAAGCCCCCAAAGTTCCAAAGAGTGGAGAGAGGGACAGGTAGGACGGGACACTCACGCTTTTGGCCTCCAGACTTGACAGAGAGAGGAGCACCACAAAGAGGATTGGCAGGTGCGAGGCCATCTCGACTCTAGTCTCCGGCCGGCTGTAATGGCCTCGAGGCTCTGAGCAGCCACTTATAGTGTGCGGGAGCCGCCAATCAGAACCCGGGCGGCGGGCGCCGTCACTGGTATCCCTAGCTGCAGGAGCCCGACCAGGTTAGAAAGGGACTTTCCGGATTTCAGTTTCATTTTCTTACAGTCTCTTTAGATTACAAGAGTTTAGAGAAGCAGAAGTGGACCTGATGGGGTCGCTGTCCTAAATAATGGGCGCCTCTAGATCTGGGGAGCTCTTTGAGCTCGCGCGCGGACGCCTTCCCGAGAATTCCCAGTTGGGTGCTTCTTGGTCCAGAGCCCTCGTTCAGTGAAACAAACTGAGCCCTCAGTTCAGTTCGGGCCCTCCAGGAGATACGAAGTGACTTGCTCTCTATATACTTTAGTTGTGAGCCTCCGCCCTGGCGGTCTCCATCCTGAGAAACCCGGGATACTCAGAAAGATCACTAACAGAAGAAGGTACCAGGCTGAACAATGGTATTGTGCTCAGCAAAAAAAATGTGCTTAGGACCGGCGAGATAGGACAGCGCGTAAGGGCTTGCCCTGCACCCTCCCTACGGGATTTGAAACCTTGAGTCCCAGTAGTGATTCCTGAGTGCAGAGTCAAAAGTAACCCCTGAGCATCGCAGTGTGTGGCCCAAAAGTCAAAAAAAAAAAAAAAGAAAAGAAAAAGAAAGAAAGAAAGAAAGAAAGAAAGAAAGAAAGAAAGAAAGAAAGAAAGAAAGAAAGAAAGAAAGAAAGAAAGAAAGAAAGAAAGAAAGAAAGAAAGAAAGAAAGAAAGAAAGAAAAAGAAAGAAAGAAAGAAAGAAAGAAAGAAAGAAAGAAAGAAAGAAAGAAAGGCCAACAAAAGAAGAAAGAAAGCAGGGAGGGAGAAGGAAAAAGAGAAAGAAAAAGGAAGAGAGAGAAAGAAAGAAAGAAAGAAAGGAAGGAAGGAAGGAAGGAAGGAAGGAAGGAAGGAAGGAAGGAAGGAAGGAAGGAAGGAAGGAAGGAAGAAAGAAAGAAAGAAAGAAAGAAAGAAAGAAAGAAAGAAAGAAAGAAAGAAAGAAAGAAAAGAAAGAAAGAAAGAGGGAGGAAAGAAAGAAAGAAAGAAAGAAAGAAAGAAAGAAAGAAAGAAAGAAAGAAAGAAAGAAAAGAAAGAAAGAAAGAAAGAAAGAAAGAAAGAAAGAAAGAAAGAAAGAAAAGAAAGAAAAAGAAAGAAAGAAAGAAAGAAAGAAAGAAAGAAAGAAAAGAAAGAAAGAAAAAGAAAGAAAGAAAGAAAGAAAGAAAGAAAAGAAAGGAAGGAAGAAAGAAAGAAAGAAAGAAAGAAATTCGGGGTTTCATCCTGATACTTGGAAAATACAAGGAATGTGAAATGGTACAATTCAGAAAAAATTTGACAAAATCAATTTTGCTTCTGTCCCTTCAGGGAAGAATTTCTTGGGAGTTTCTTTTGGGAAATTTTTTGTTTGTTTGTTCATTTGTTTTGTTCTTATTTTGGGGTTACACCCAATGATGGGTAGGGGTTACTACTGGCTCTTCATTCAGGAATTAATCCTGGTTAAACTGGGGACAGTATAAAAAGACTGGGCCCCCTGGGATGAACCCAGAACCACAGCAGAGCCTGGCAAGCTACCTGTGGTGTATTCGATATGCCAAAAATAGTAACAATAATGAACCTCATTGCCAATGACTGGAGATGTTACTGGCACCCACTTGAGCAAATCGATGAACAACAGAAAGACAAGTGACAAGTGACAGACTGGGGCCAGGTGGATGTGGCTTGCCTCCTCCAAGTGTAAGGCAAGCACCTTGCCCATTGTACTAATCAGTCCCTCTTTTTGGCAAGTTTCTAAGAAGACATTTCCTTTTGGAAAAACAGCTTTCTGAAGAGTTGTAGAAATGACTGGGAGTGTTGAAATGATGCTTTGCAAGTACAAGTCCAAGTTCAGACCCCTGCGAAGTTCCTCTTGACGTTCAGTCCCTAGAGGTCCTGACGCATCCTAAGGGGTCCTGAGCATCAAAGGAAGTAATGCTCTGCACAAAAATGAAAACAAACAAATGTGGTTTTGCTGTGTCATTTTCTCTGATGACTTATGAAGGAAAAAGACATAATACTGACAGTAAGTGATGGCTTAAAATTTTAATATTCAAAGTTTTTTTTAATTTTTTAATTTTTAAAATTACAAAGATATACAATTAAAAAGTTCATATTTGGGTTTTGGTCAAACAGTGTTGCAGCACCCATCCCACTAATATTCAAAGTTTATTACACACTTGGACTTACCACACTTGGAGTTGTAGGTGTTTGATGATGTGAATGAGTGAATGGGTGAATAGATACGAATGAACTCTTGGAAGTAGGAATTACTGCACTACTTTTTTATGCATAGAGAAAATTAAAATTAAAGACTCTAGAGTTCAGCTTTCCTCCTGATTTCATTGGCATTCATGTTTCTGAGACTTGGAAAAATAAGGGGTTTGGAATTTCTTATGAGTTTAGGCTGACTCTTCCATGGACCCAATGAGAGAAGTTGAATTTATTCATTTGTCAGAGTATGACAATGTTGGCCAAGTTAGGAAAACTGACACATTAGGACTCCTTTTACTCCAACACCATAAAAACAAATCTAGACTCTCACAGATAGAGTGGAGGGAGTCTTGGTGCAATACCGAGAAAGGAAGTGAACTGTGTGGGAGTGGGGAGAGGCAGAGATCTTGGAAATCACCATGGTTTTCTGTTGAAGGGAATTGGCTTATTTTGCCCCAAGGACACCAATAAATATTTTCTGAATTTCCTTTACATATTTGTAGGCCATTTAATAATCTCAATTGTGGAGACCGTATCAAAACTAGAGAAAGTATCTCTCCACATATTTAAAGAAATGAGAAACAAGAAGAGCCTTATAGTGTTTAGCATAAAGTGCTGTATATAATGGTTAGCAAGAGTATTATAATTACTAACACTGATCACCTAGCTTTTCTTTTTCTTTAATTTTGTTTTTTCTTTTTCTTTTGAATTGTTTCTTTGTTGTTCTTTTAATTTTTCCTTTTAATTTTTCCTTTTATTTTGTCCTGGTTTATTTAGCTTTACTATCAGCTCTACTGGTAACTCTCTTGAGATATAAAAAATATTGTTATGGGAATTTAGATACTTACCTTGCTTATGGCCAACTCAAGCTCAATCCCTAGCACTGCCTATGGTCCCTGAGTGCAGAGCCAGGAGTAAGCCCTGAACATAGCTGGATATATTCCCCCAATATGGAATAACCGTTATGCATAGAGTTATAAGAAAGTTAAGGCTTTCTTGTTTAATTTTTTAAAATTTGTTTTAAGGTTCTTACAACCTGAATTGTTAGTGTTAAATTGTTTTCTAGTGTGCTGGGACTATATAAGGGGAGATAATTTAAAAAAAAAAAGAGAGAGAATTATTTTTTACCTCTAAATTCATCACAAGGGACACCTCTACTTGAGATTCATCAAAGGCACTAAACATGTGAGGCAAAAGTGTTCTCATGTGGTAGGCCAGAGTGAATGAGATAATATAGGAGAGAAAGAAGAAATGTAATGCAACTCAGAAACCCTGTAAGTACTAAACTATTTTGCTCTCCCAAATGACCTAAATTTTAAGTTTACAAGAACTATTGGAAGCACAAGAAATAGCTCACTGGTCTACAAACAAGAGACCTGGGCTCAATTCCCCCAGGCATTGTCCTCTGAGCACCACTAGGAGTGACCTTGAAACAGAGAGCTTAGAGTAGCCCCAAACACGACCACGTGAGGCCGCAACACTGAAAAAAAAAAATGCTTACAAAAGGTGTTGGAAAATTAATTCCTTGGATTATTTTCTGATTGCAGTTATAAAAGTTAGAGTTAAGGTTAATTAAAAGGCCAAGAATTCTTTGTAAAAATGTATTAAAATACATTCTGCTCTATTCTTAGAAGAAAAAAATGTACAGGTAATGAAGGGGTGCTAAAGAGATAGTACAGTGGATAGGAAACTTGCCTTGCACACAGCTGATCCAGGTTTGTTGGAGGACAGATTTAGCTATTCTGGGAGTTTTGTTGTTTTGCCCACTCCCAGCTTAATCTACTTAAGTCAAGGTTCATTCTAATGAGATTTCTCTTCTATGTAAACACTGCTAGAGGGTGTGGCAGTTACAGAAGTCACCTTGATTGAATAACTTCTGACTTATACATCTACT
This sequence comes from Cryptotis parvus, assembly GCA_021461705.1. Taxonomy (NCBI): domain Eukaryota; kingdom Metazoa; phylum Chordata; class Mammalia; order Eulipotyphla; family Soricidae; genus Cryptotis; species Cryptotis parvus. Next base: position 14,135 of record JAJIBD010008845.1, read on the forward strand.
AAGACTTCTATGTTTTCTAGATTGGGCACAGCTCCTCTTTATACCCACTGCACCCAGCGTGGGACAGTTAGAATTTACCAGGAGACTACCACCCTGGCTACGCTGAGACTATAGGAAGACTATAGGAAGGATCATACTAGTTTGCTCTAAGCAGGCGAGAGTGACCCTTTCAGTACACAAGACCAAGATACTCAGAATCACCCTGGTGCAGATAATAATAAGAAGGACCTTGTGGGTACCATCTAGATTACATGAAGCTCATGAAGTTAAGATGTATTACTTTATATCAGCCCTCTCTCTCTCCAGTATTTTACATAAGAGATAATCTCCTTAGTCCTTGGCATAACCTTTGTTTATACCTGCAATAAGGTGTGGCACTACACTCTGTTTAGAGTTCTTTGTTGACATGCCCCTCCCGATTGAATTACTTTGGTGTATATAAGGGGCTGACTTGAGGCCGCTTCACCTTTTGCCTTTTGGTTCCTCAGCCTTCAGCTTTTGGCTCCTCAGACTTGCGGCTTTTGGCTTTTGGCTTTTTGCTCTTTGGCCTTTTGCTCCATCTTCTAGGTAAGACTCAGCTCGGGTGAGATCCTCTCTCTTTGGTGGGAGACTTAGGCTCTTTTGTATGGTCTAAGTTCGGACCAGAGCTAAAGTTTGTTCATTATATTGGAGTGCTGTGGAAAAGCTTTTGTACTATTAAAAGCCATTTTTGGAACTGCACCGGACTCGTGAGTTTTCATCTGTTCTCCTGGCGTCCTCGGAGGTAGAAGACAACCTCTATCCTGACACTGTCGGGGACCACGGCGGCGATTCCCTGTCACAGGTTCAATCCCTAGCACCACATATAGTCTCAGGAGCCCTACCAGCAATGATCCCTAAGCACAAAGCCAGGAGTAAGCCCAGAGCACAGCTGAGAGTAACATAAAAATATTAAGAAACAAAACAAAACTGAAAAGCCTGTGTTAGTTGGTGCTTGGGGTCAACCCCAGCAGTGCTCCAGGGCTCAAGCTCCAGGGCCCATAAAGTATCAGGGATCACACCTGAAGCTCCCACCTGCAAAGTGTGTGCTTCAGACTTTTAAGCTAACGTCCTGCTCTCCGAAAACTTTCAAAAATGAGAATACTATTTGCTTAATACAGAAAATACCTAAAAATCTACCAACATGGAGATTTGCAATACTCACAGTAGTAGGGTACTAACAGGTGGATTTATCCCTATATTTCTCTTCTAAAATTTTTCACAATGAATATTTATTCAAAATATTGTATGATTTCCCCAATAAAAATAAATAAGGGGTCAGAGCAATAGTACAGCTGGTAAGGTGTTTGCCTTGCACGTGGCCAACCCTAATTCAATCCCCAGCATCCCATATGGTTCCCTGAGAACTGCTAGGTGTAATTCCTGAGTGCAGAGCCAGGAATAACTCCTGAGCATTGCCAGGTGTGTCACTTATCTTTCCATTGTTTATCAATTTGCTCGAGTGGGTGCCAGTAACATCTCCATGGGAATGAGGTCCATTATTGTTACTGTTTTTGGCATATGAAATACACCACGGGTAGCTTGCCAGGCTCTGCCATGGCTCTGGGTTCATCCCAGGAGGCCTAGTAGAACCTTCCCTTACCAGAGAGAATCCTGACCACGGATGAATGGAGCCGGTGATCATGCTTGGAGGTGTTTGCACATTTCAGGCAATATTATTGCTCTTTCTTAAAGTTGTTCTGCACAATGACTCTTTGTTTTGCCTTTTAATGTGTACTATAGGTAAGCCACTGCCAACAACAAAAGTTGCTCACCTCAATGATACTGTTGTGAGTAAACAATAAACTCATGTCTCTTACTACCAGCTCTCTAAGAACTTTCTTTAGAATTAGTACTTATTTTTTGCAAGCTCTCAAACATTTTTGGCTTGCAGTAATACCCTGTTATGAAGTTTCAGAAGATTCTTTTCTATTGCAGAATAATTATTCTTTATTGCACACAGGTTGTAGGGTCACTTCTTTCATACCAGCTTTGATCCCAGCCCCACAATACTTTGGACTTCAGTTCTCATTCAAGATAATAGGCAAGTGGGGGTGGTATGAGTAAGAGGATACTGGCGTAGATGTACAGGCATGGGGTGATAAATAGACTGATTTTCTATTAAACATTTCACTAGTATCTTATAACTGTACTATGTTTGACATTGGAAAAATACTAATAAGATTTCCTGATATCCAGTTCTCAGTATTGCATCCAAGCTGCAGAAGACTTAACCTTTGATTCTTTCTTTCTTTGTTTGATTATTCATTTATTTATTTATTTATTTATTTTTATTATACCACTGTGAGATATACAATTACAAAACTGTCATGATTGGGTTTCAGTCATAGTGTTCCAGCAACCATTTTTCCACCAGTGCACATTTCCTACCACTAATGTCCCCAGATTCCCTCCCCTTCCCCCCAGCCTGCCTCTATGGCAGGCACTTTACCTCTCTCTCTCTCTCTCAGGATTCTTGATTCCTTTGAGAATATGATGAGTGCTCTGGACTGTCTCTCCAGGAAAATGTACTCGCTAAAAATAATACAACATAGATACCATTTTGGTGAATCCTCAGATTAAGAATATTCTTTAATAAGGGGAAAAGAAGAGATGTAACCGAGGACACTGAAACATATGGAGAGGATAAAGAGAAGAAGAAGGGAGCCAGAGAAAGATGACCCAAATGGTGAAGGGAGAGAAACAGGAACCTAGGCCTGGTCTGCGTGGTGGGTGGTGAACAAATTTACTAGAAGTATGAGACAGTTTGGATGAGAGCAGAGCAAGTTTATTAAGGAGGAAAGAACACTGTTTGGACTGACATGGACGAGCCTCCAAGAGAAGCTTTTTATTGTGTGTCTTGGCTATGTAGGTGTGAGGATTCTGCTTTTGATAGACTAATTAATTCTGGGAGGTGGGTGAGCAGAGGTGTAGCCAATTCTAGGAAGGCAGTGCGTTGTACATAGAATGTTGTGAGCCAATTATATGATGAGAGTGAGATGTCTGTAAAATAATGTGATCCTATTCAGGGAAAGGAGTAGCAGGACCAAACTAGGAATCTGAATGGCAATAAGATGCACAGAATGTCTTTCTAGGCCAACTCTGTGAGGAAGCAATGTCTAAGCTAGTTCTAGGAATTGAGTCGCAGAATTGAGTGATGCCAATGGAGCCTCTAGAATCTCCTGGGCCCAGCTGATTGTGTGAGCAGGGACAGCACAGCTGATTGATTGACAGCATAGGAGACAATTTAGATACGGGAGTTAAGGAAGGCATCTTTTTTAGGGGACATTTTCTAGATCACTTCAAGTAGTACAAGAAGAATAGAGAAACTGTAGTATAAGGAAGCTCTGGAAGAACAAAAACCTAAGGTAAAGTACAATCAGCAGGATCAAGCAGACTATATACTGAAACATATCCTTTTCATTTAGAGTTAAGAAATCAGTGGTTAGAAACGTAAGAGGTAGAACAGCAGTTACTCCTCTTGTCTTGCATGCAGCTGACCCAGGTTTGGTCCTCAGCACCAGATATACCAACCCGTGCACCATCAGGACAAGAGTTATGCTAATTGCACAACCTTCTTCTTCCGCTCTTTAAAACTCCAAGAAGTATTCAGGGCTAGCATTTGAGTAGTAATGAAGGTGAGGACTTGATTTGATGATGTACTTATAGAACACTAAGGGTTGAAAATTATCCACCGTCCATAGGAAGGGTTGAGGGGCTTGTGGGATTATGTCTATTGTGCCTTAATGCACTATAATGGAGTCAAAGTCAGAAGCAACAGTGGAAGAAGTCATCTATATTAAAAATAGAAGTATTTGGCTTTGTCAGTAGAGATGAGAGAATGGGGCAATTAAAATAAGAAACAAGGGATTGGAGAAATAGTGCAGAGGTTAGGGTATTTGCCCTGCACACAGCCCACATGGTTTGATTACCAGCACTGCATATGGTTCCCCAAACACTGTCAGGAATGCTCTCTGAGCACAGAGCCAGGAGTAAGTCCTGGGCACTGCTGGACTGGGCACAGCACCCTGTAATGATGATGATGATGATGATGATGATGATGATGATGATGATGATGATTGATGATGATGATGATGATGATACCAAAGCAAATTAAGAGATTCTTGAAAAAAAACATTTGAATAGCATTACCAAAGGCCTGAACCCAATTCAGATGTTTGAGAAGCTTTTAAGTAACTTTTAAACTATTTAAATTCTATCCCACCTATACATAGGTTTCACCTGCAGCAACTTTTGAAACTTCTTTTTCTTTAGTGACACTGAGTATCATGGTCTTACCACCACAACCATAAGTTCCTAGTTTGCATTTATTCATTTCATTTTATTTTTTATTTTTTGCTTATTGCATGACATCCAGCGATACTCAGGGTTCTTCCTGGCTCTGCACTCAGGAATTACTCCTGGCAGTTGTCAGGGGACCATATAGGATGCTGGGTATTGGCCTCCTGAAAGGCAAACACCTTCTCCAATGTACATCACTCCGGCCCCCTGACTTGTATTTCTGATGTAAATAAACTAACTTGCTTTCTTTTTCTCTCAAGCTTAAGGGTCAGGAGGGTTGAGAGCTCAGAGGTTGGCATTACTTCCCCATCCTAGCTCAAAACTATCTTTACTTAATTTTTCACCCAAATTTCTACAAAGTCATGAAGAGTTCAGTTGAACATAGAATGTGAGCACAGAAGCCCAAGTCCCTTCAGGGTTAGAGGAGACTTAGGTAGCTAAGGAGACTTAGCTGGCTGCCTTTTCCTGACAGCTACAATGATGTGCTTATGCCAGCTGTTTTCTTTTCACTCTTGAGCATCTGAACAACTTTCCATTAGAGCAACCATGAAGGCAAATAGTTTGAGTAACTCATACAAAAGAGCTTTTTCTTTGGATATTTGGCTTCTAGATTCACAGGTTGTCTGTCAAAAAGGAAGTCAGCAAAGGGTCAATAGCACCAGGTGAGTCTTAGGGATCTGCCCTGCCCTGAGGCTGGGGCTGTTAGGTAATTAATCTCTGATGATTCCCAGGCCTTTCCTATACAATTTTGATGGAACACAATCTAAGGTGGATGTAGAATACAAAGAGATCATCTTTTTAAATACTTGCCCCAGAATATTTATCTCTATAAACCATACTCACAATCCTAGGTGACCATAAATATAATTTATGTCTCTTGCTCTTTCAAGATTTTAAGCATTTGATTCCTTTTTCCTACCTATTTCTACCAAGATTCAATGCTGGGGGCTGGATGAGGGGTGGGCGATGCTGGCGCTTTGATAGGTGGAAGGGGTGGGGTTAAGACTCTTAAAGTCAAGGGCCGTGAGTCAGTCCTGGCCCAGGCTGCCATGGAGAAATTAAGCAGAAAGGACAAGGACAGTCAGGAGGTGGGTGTTAGCAATGAGGTGGCTGTGCACAGAGGAAGGCTGGTGTGGTTTCCGTGGCAGTTTCTCTCCTGTTCTTAGTGCTGTTCCTCATTTCCCCTTGCAGGGCATCTTGATAGAGCGGGTGAGCTCAGGGTGAGGTTTTCAGATGGTCTGAGACTCTGGGGACCATGGGCCAATACTCCTCTGACAGTCCTATCGTTAGACTGTGGTGATGTTAAAGTCCTGCAGCTTCTTAACTGAGGTAGAAAGTGCCTCTAGGGTCAGAGCCATAGTCCAGCGGGTAGGGCGTTTGCTTTGCATGTGACTGACGCATCCCATATGGTCCCCGAGCACTGCCAGGAGTAACCCCCGACTGTCGAGGGTGTGACCCAAAAGGAAAAAAAAAGTGCCTCTGGCTTTCTTCCCTGTCCCAGGTTTACCTTTCAGATGATCCTCACTCATACTCATCAGGGGAATCAATCATGGAGGAAGTCTACCAGCATGCAAAGGTGCAAGACCTTGAAGGTATCATTTTGCGGATGGTTGTTTCTGGGGTGTGGGGTCTCACACCCCAGAAATTTGTTCAGTGGGTGGATATGAGTTTTTAGCATCATGCGGATTCCAAATAATCTCATTTTCTGTCTATAACGGAGAAGAACACAGATCATATTTCTCTATCCTATATATTCTTACCATCAAAGTGAAGCTATCAATATCAAATGTTGGAGTTTTTGTTCCTTTTTTTGGGCCACACCCAGTGATGCTCAGGGCTTACTCCTGGTTTTGCACTCAGCAATTACTCCTGGCAGTGCTTGGGGGACCATATGGGATGCTGGAAGTTGAACCTGGGTTATCCATGTGCATAGCAAGTGCCCTACCCACTGTACTCTGCCACTCTTGCCCCATCAATATTATAGGATTGTGGAGAACAACATGACAATTTCCAGGTAAAGCAGCTGGTGTGTTGTAGTTTTTAAGTTGCAGTGAGCCAAGGCAGCTGGAACTTGGCAAAGAGACCAGAGAAGATAGTTTGCAGGGAGTAGGTGGAAATGGTAGTAGCTGATGACATTGAAGTGGGTAGGTGGGACTGGAAATTACAGGTGATTTGCTCTAGTGACGGAATGATGGAGGTGAGTGCTGTAGTTGTGGGGCTGGGTTCAGCCTTTATAAGGGTGTTTTAAAGTGTCATTGGTGACTGAATGAATAGGCATGCTACAGAGAAGCAGTCTCTGTGAAACCACCCACACCTTCCTACTCAGGCCCATGCTTAAATCAAGGCCCAGGAAAGACCTATGGACCCCAGGATTCCGAGGAAGAAGAGATGTCTGCTCCCCAGTTTGGGGGAGAAGAAAACAAGGAGGAAGAGAAAGAGAAGGAGGACCAGGATCAAGACCTAGACCCAGCCCTGGAGAAAAGAATGAGAATGATCTCGGGGATCCAGCTGTCCTCAGGGCTGTCCATAATACTCAGGTACCATGGCAGTGAGGGAGTGGGTGGGCAGTTGTCCTCAACTTCCTATGTTCAGAGTGTTGCTAAGCATCAGACCCCTCACCCCTAAGAAGGTATTGGATTAACCAATTCTTTCAAGCCAGAATCTTAGTAGGTTACTTTACTTTCCCTTGTTTCTCCTACTTCAATTGAGATTTTCCTCACTTAAAACCAGGTCCTAGCAGGACTGTGCAGAGTCCATAAGTGCTGGCTTTTCTCTGGTGCAAATTATCTTTGACCTTTGGCTCTGGCTTTTGATATTGATCCCCTTGGATTCCCACAACCAGCAGAGAGATAAGGATTCTAATGTAGAAATAAAGTGGCTCAGATCCTCCTTTAGAGGATGCCTTTTGCTTCCAGTAGGTGAAAAGAGTTAACTTAGTCTCATAGACTTTGAATATGAGAGAGGGTCAGGACTGCATTCCTCAGGGTATCAGAAAAGGTCTATCTAGCTGCCCTCCCTACCAAGATCACTGATGAATGGAGAAAATGTTACAGAATTTTCCTGCCTCCATTCTAGAGAGGTCTTGCCAGCTCTCCTGGAGTGAATGTCCCCCGGTTCTGGGGATGTCAACCGCCTCCTTGCACTTCCTGTGGCAGGTGAGTGTCTCCTGTCTCCATTTGGGGTGTTCCCTATTTCTGTTCAGTCTACTCTTGATCTTGCTCTGGAGGTCAAAAAGTACTCTGGAGATAGGGTGTGGGTATGCTGGGAGATGCCCATCAAATGGGACAACATGGTAAATGACAGGAACGGTATAGGGAAAGAAGGCTGTCATATGAAAAGGGACAGAATAAGTCCCTAATTCCCCTGACAAATATTTTAGCAGCTGAGCAGCACTGAAATTAGTGGTGTAAAGAGCACCTGCCCTTCAATTATGCACAATGAGAATGTGATGGGAGAGTGAGGAGATACAGCTCTGTGGCTTGAAGGTTGCAGAACCCAAGCGCACTGGCACAGGAGAGAGGGACAGCTGTAGAGCCACCAGGCAGCAGGGTCGAGCCCTGCTTCCGGAGCCTGAGGAGCTGCTTCATAGATGACAAGCCCAGTTGGGAACAAGACTGGGATCCAGAGTCCAGTGCCCTACCCAGCTAGCTTGGGAGTTCCTCCAAACACTAAAAATACTGTGTGAGGAAAAGGCAGACAGAAAAAGGAAATGTACCAGCAGTAGCAAGAGCTGGGATCTCTGGGTGGAGATGCCTTTCTCACACTCTTAATTCCTCTTTCAGGCCCCAGACTACTTGCCACCCGTTCCTTTCTGGCCTACTTTACCCAGAGCCAACTCGAAGTGCAGCACCTTGGATCTCAAGTGTTCTTGCCAGACCCAACTCTCTCATGCAGCTCTCTGACCTCATGGCCCCCTAGATTCTGGTACTGGTTCAGGGTGCTGGGTATTTGGCATCAGGGATGGACTGAGCTCTTCACTGGAGATTGTAGGGGGAGAGAAAGATAAGGGGTGGGGATCATTACTAGCCACCATATAAAAATACCTCAGGAACTTAAGAGAAGGCTGAGGTAAAGGCCTCTCCCATCTCCCTTACAGATGAGGAAATAGAGACCAAGTCTAAAAAGAACTTACGTGGGCTGGAGCAAGAACTTAATGGGAAAAGTGCAAGCATTGCATGAGAAATCGAGATTTCACCTTCAACACGGCAGGGTGCTCTGAGCCTGACCACGTTAAACCCCTGAGAACTGCAGAGTGTACCCCCCACCCTGCTCCAAACTAAAAATAAGAATTAAAAATTTAGGTTTTTTTTTTTTTTTTTTTTTTTTTTTGCTTTTTTGGGTCACACCTGGCAATGCTCAGGGGGTTACTCCTGGCTCTGCACTCAGGAATCACTCCTGGCAGTGCTCGGGGGGACCATATGGGATGCCGGGGATCGAACCCTGGCCGGCACAGGCCGGCGTCAAGGCAACGCCCTACCGCTGGGCTATCGCTCCGCCCCAGAATTAAAAATTTAGATGAGGGGCCAGAGCGATAGCGCCATGGAGAGGACATTTTGCCTTGTATATGGCTGACCTGGGTTCGATTCCCCAGCATCCCATGTGGTCCCCCAAGTATCGCCAGAAGTAAGCCCTGAGTACAGAACCAGGAGTAACTCCTGATCATTGCTGGGTATGACCCAAAAATTTTAAAAAAATACCAAAAAAAAAAACCTTACATGAGGTCAACTTAATATGGCAGAATTGAACTAGGGTTTTGCACTCGTGTAAGCCAAATGATTTTTACTGTATCAAGATTTCTTAGAGCCAAGTTGCAGAAAATGTGTCTCAGAGGGCATGAGCCTTGTTGTTTAGGACTGATGTTTCCATGTGACTGACTTTGAGGAGGCTCCCTTAAACACAGTTCCTTTCATGCCTAGTTGGTTACCAGAAGCTAAGAGTGGAAGGGATAGGGACCTGAGAGCTGTTGTCCACACAGCCAATGTTTCTTTTTAAGTCTTGGTCATCTGACCCAGCTCCACCCTCAGCACCAACGGATCTTGCAGGAGCAACAGCACAGTCCAACACCAAGGTAAAGCCTAGACAGGAAAATAGCGGAGGGGAACCAGTCTGCATGCTGGGCTTTCCTTCATGACTGGGTGTCTCCCTCAGAGTTCCTACATTATCAGACTCTTGCTGCCCACCTGTGCTCTCTGTCCTGTCCTTCCTAGCTGCTTCATTCTCTTCTCACTACTCCTTGGGAAATTCCCTGTGGCAAGGGTGGGATGTCTAAATAGATGCTCCTTCTGGATCGAAGTCCCTCAGCCAAGAAGCCTTGGTCACAGAAACGAGACTCTTATGCTAACCTCATGACCCGGAAAGAGAAGGACTGGGTGATAAAAGTGCAGATGGTTCAACTGCAGAGTGAGAACTCCCACCTGGAGGACTATTACTACCAGGTGAGCCTCAGATGCTCTTCTTAGCCTAGGACCCTGGAATCAGATGGGCCTGGGCTCCATGAGCTTTCGTGAATTTCTTGTCAGCTCCAAGGATACTGTATTCTGAAGTTTAGATACCAAGCTAATTTTCTTCTATTCTATACTTCAGGCAAATGAAGTCATGTAGAATTCTGCTAACATAAAAAAAGCAGAAAAGGGATTTATACATACATGAGCCTGATGGGATTTTCATCTGTATTTGGAAGTGTCCTCTATATGGGGAACTGTAGGCATTTGAAGTTTATTAAGCTGCATTGAGAAATTATTTGTGTATATTTTTTATTAAGCCGAAATACTAAGTTCTCGACTTGGTTTGTGCATTTTATGGAAGTTTATTTCTAGAATTCTAAAGCTGTATAAAACTTTCACATGTATCTATATACTCCAACTTCAATGTAATCTTGATAGGCATGTTTTTCTATCACATTGAGTGTAGCCGGTGAATTAACTTTAGCAATCATGTAAAAACCCAGAGCCCTTTGCCTACATCTGCAGAGATACAAGATATAGCAAAGTATAGAATGTGTCTGGTCTTTATTTTTGGATTCATACAAGGATTAATATAAAATACTACAGGTAAATGATCTTTAATCCCCTCATCCTTTTTATCCTGGTAAATTTGGAAGTAACACAATTTGTGTTCATTGCTGTTAGCAACTTTGCTCAAACAATCAAATATTTTTAAGCTATTTCAAATGCCTTTTGGGAAAAGTTACTTCAGCTGTGACAGTGGTCCTGGTCTTGCTCCATTCAATGATCAGAGCTCCTTCATCCTTTACATTCTCGGCTTTGCCGGTTTCCTTGATTTGCCCCTGAAGGAACTGCTTAAAATTGGCAGCATCTGTGACTCCTTTTCTTAGAGTTGATTCGGTTCAGGATAGATTCAGTCAAGGGTAAACCTTATAATTTGTTTCTTCTCTTGCTCCCCATTTGTCACGAGGATTTTCTGTATGGTGATAGCGGAGGCAGAAGAGAGGTGGGCATTACCTTCTCTGTGCACTCAGACTATGCTCTTCCCCTCCTATTGAGTTCCTAAACTCCCACTAGGGCAAAGGATGTCTTGTTTCCTTCAGTAGCTTGTCAATGCACAACAAAAGTACTGCTTCAGAAGTTTGAAGTTTAATATCCATCATTTGCCAATAATTTCTACCCATCCCACCGACTGCTAGGAGTCTTTGCATTAGAGCACCATGCATTAAAGCATTGTTGGATGACAGATTTAATCTGGGAGCTTTGGTGTTTTGCCCACTCACAGCTTAATCTATTTAAGCCAAGATTCATTCTAATGAGACCTCTCTTCTATGTAAACACTGCTAGAGGGTGTGGCAGTTATAGAAGTCACCTTGACTGAATAACTTCTGACTACTAAGACTTCTGTGTTTTCTAGATTGGGCACAGTTCCTCTCTATATCCACTGCACCCAGCGTGGGACAGTTAGAATTTACCAGGAGACTACCACCCTGGCTACGTTAGAGACTATAGGAAGGCTATAGAAAGGATCATACTAGTTTGCTCTCAAGCAGGCGAGTGTGACCCTTTCAGTATACAGAGAACAAGATACTCAGAGTCACCCTGGTGCAGATAATAAATAAGAAGGACCTGTGGTACCATCTAGATTACATTAAGCTCATGAAATTAAGATGTATTACTTTATATCAGCCCTCTCTCTCCCCAGTGTTTTACATAAGAGATAATCTCGGGATTAGTCCTTGGGTAATCTTTGTTTATACCTGCAATAGGGTATGGCACTGCCCTTCTACACTGTTTAGAGTTCTTTGTTGACATGACCCTCCCTGTTGGATTACTTTGGTGTATATAAGGGGACTGGCTTTTGGCTCTTCAGCATTTTGCTCCTTGGCTTTTAGCTTTTGGCGGTTTGCTCCTCAGCCTTTTGCTCCTTTTGGGTAGGACTCCTCTCAGGTGAGATCCTCTCTCTTTGGTGGGAGACTCAGGCTCTTTGTATGGTCTAACTTCTGACCAGAGCTAGAGTTCTTTCATTATATTGGATTGCAGTGGTAGAGCTTTTGTACTATTAAAATACTTTTTTGGAACTGTGCCGGATGAGTTTTCATCCGCTCCCACGACGTCCTCAGAGGTAGAAGAGAACTTCTGTCCTGACACTGTCGGGGACCCCAGCGGCATCCCCGACAAAGCATGAAACCAAAAAAATTTTTTTTTCTCCCTATGTAGCCCAGAGCATAAATCTAGAGCATCACTACCTTGCCCTACATTTTGAGGCATTAGAGTATCTTATAAGTATTTTTCTACTTTGTACTTTTCAAGATCTAAGACACAGGGACCTTATAAGCAGTGGGATTAAATTTGTTTAAATGAACAAATGCTGGTTAACATCTTGACTTCTTTCCCCCGCACCCTGTCTTCTTTATTTATGACGAAGCCTTCTTGATCATTGGCTTTACATTGCTAACACTGTGTTCTGCTTTTATCCTTAATATCTGTGAGTCCCTACTCTGAAGGCCCTACCTTCGTCTCCTTTTACAATTTTTTCCCCACAAAGCTCCAGAAACCTTCCTGTTCTGTGAGAACATGGAAAATGAAATTTATACTTTCTAGTAGTTTCTAAATAAAGGAGCCTCATTCAAGTTCTCATTTGACTTATGTGTAACTTAATTTTAGCTTGGGATTTTACAGCTTTAAGATACTAGAGCTCCCCCCGGCATCACATATGGTCCCCTGAGTACTGCCACAAGTAATTCCTGAGAAAAGAGCAAGGAGTAACCCCTGAGCATCACCAGGTGTGACCCAAAAAGAAAAAAAGGTACTATCGCTACCATACAAAGTCTGAGAAATAAAAACATAGATGAGAAGCCAACTAACAATTCATCTCCCGTGTTATTTATGACTTCAAGCTGCTGATGGTCCTCATGCTGTAGATTACTGATTTAGGAAACACAGGCAGTATCACAGTATAAAAATAGGGAAGAGCATTGCTACCTTGCCCTACATTTTATGTGGGTATTTATGTTATTTATATGTTAACCTTTTTTAAATTTTATTATACCATTGTGAGATATACAATCACAAGATGTTCATGTTTGGGTTTCAGTTATACAGTGTTCCAGCACCCATCCCTCCACCTGTGCCCATCTCTCACCACCAATGTCCTCACCTCCTTCCCCCTCCCAATCCCGTCTTCATAGCAGGTTCTTTATCTCTTTTTTTCTCCTTTTTTCTCTCTCTCTGTCCCTACCTCTCTCTCTTTCTCTCTCTCCATCTTGCTTTCCTTTCTTACACATTGTGGATTGCAATACATACATCTAGAGGTTATCATGTGTACCTTTTTGCTGTATTCAATGTTCAGTTCTTGGATGGTACCATCATTCTCAACGATTACCAGCATACTGTTCTCTTCTCTGTCCTACTAGCCTCTGATTCCCACAAATTTGTGGTATAGTAAGTTTTGAGATACCTACTGGAATCAGGCTGTGTCCCGCCTGGGGTCTGGACCTTGAGGATGACTGTGGTTGTGTTGTGTGAGGTTTTCTGACTTCTGGGGGCTTGGCAGAGGAACAAGCCAAGGGGCCAAACTTGTCCCCAAGCCAAGCCTGAATACCTGGCGCTCGTGCCTAGGGCCCCCGGCAGCAATTCTGGGTGGGGCCTCCAGGCCTTTGATTGGGGTGGAGGGGGAGCCCAGCACAGGCTCTCCACAAAACCTGGTTGGCATAGTTGTCCAGTCTCGCATGCCTGGCTTGAATTCGGCTTCTCTCCTGGTATTGGGCTGTGTCCTGTTGTGGGGTCCGGACCTTGAGGATGGCTGTGGTTGTGTTGTGTGAGGTTTTCTGACTTCTAGGGGCTTGGCAGAGGAACAAGCCAAGTATGTTATTTTATCTGGGACTTAAAAGTATTTTCTACTTTGTACTTTTCAAGATCTAAGACACAGGGACTTTATAAAGTGGTGGGATTAAATTTGTTTAAGAGAACAAATGCTGCTTTAACGTCTTGGAGATCTAGTGGGCAGTGTGTAGCTTGGAAATAAGGGATACAGAAAGGCTACAGATGCTGGAATAGGTTTGCTTCTCAACTTGCCACTTTGCTTTCTGCTTTTCTAGTTCAATTGTGTCTAGTTCTTGTGTACTTGAGACTCCACAGATAACACAACTGATTATAAGTCTTCTTCCTCTTAAGTTAATCTGAACTTATGAGGGAACTCTAGCCTTTCCTCACTGGTATCACTTGTATCACTTGTCTTCCTGTTGTTCATCAATTTGCTTGAGTGGGCACCAATAATGTCTCCATTCTTTGGGAATGAGGTCCATAATTGTTACTGTTTTTGGTATATCGAATTCACCACAGGTAGCTTGCCAGGCTCTGCCGTGGCTCTGGGTTCATCCCAGGGGTCCCAGTACTTTTCTATGTCAGAAAAGGCCCAGTCCCTTTCTATGCTTTTCCTCAAAAAAAAAAAAAAAAAGGGAAGAGAAAGAAGATTCTGGAGATACAGTCCTTGCCAGTTCATGAGTTCCACAGGGGTATAGTATCAATAACTCACCAAATACTAAGACACCAATATAGTTATTCGGCCCTTGGTGTTTAAGATGCTTTAGCATGACTTCTATAAGGGCCAAGGGGGTCAGGATTATTCATAGAGTGAATAATTTAGGAAAGAGTAATTGTTTTTGAATGTTTTGTGTTCCTGGAACTCTCAGGAATATTATAAGAAGCTAGAAAAGAAGCAAGTGGATGAAGAACTACTTGGTCAAAGGAACAAGGTTAAATCTCACAAGCTGGTCACACCCTGCATTCAGAAGGCAAGACTTATGAGTCAGGTAGGACCTGGGATGATCCTACTGACCAGGTTGTATTCTGTGCATTCAGAGGGTAGGAGGGTAAGATGCCTGTCTTGATTGCCTTTGTGCAGTGGTTCGAATAGAGGGCTCCCTGGGCCAGGTAGCTGTATCGACCTGTTTTGGCCCTCGCCGGCTATAGATGCCGTACCTCATGGAATTCAGGAGCAGGTAGGCATATCATCTTCCCAGAACCTACATTATCTTACCTGTTGGAGTACCCTCATCTTGAGTTCAGATTGCAAGCTAAGAATGAGGAAAAAGTACAACCATTTTGTGTCTAGTCTCTTATGCCCAACCCCCTGAGACCTGGGTTGCTGCTGTCGAGGCATGGCTGAAGGTGAGTACTTTCTCCTAGGAAACAGGAGTTACCAGCAGTCAGAAGCTGCAAGTACTGCACCATATTGAGAAGGTGAGAAACCAGCTCCTAAAAGATGAGTTCTCAGCTTGACCTTAAGAAGTGGTCAAGGGGGTTCATTTCACCCCTCCTCCCTCTTTTCCCCTCCTACTCCTAGATGTTCCTTCAGTTACTAGAGTTAGAGGAAGGGCAGAAGGATCGACCGCCACAACCATGCTCTCAGCATCAGAGAAACAAGGTCGACAAGCTCTTCCAGGCTTTGAAGTCCCAGGAGCAGAATGATGCAGAGTGAGTGTGGGAGGATCACACCTCAGCCCACAAACGGGAAGAATGAGCAAAGAATGAGCTTTGCTTGAGCCCTTTCTATGTAGAACCCTGAAAGTGATCTCCCTGTTCCCTTGTAGGGAAGCAACTGATGGATTCCTGCAGGTGCTTTCTGTGAGGAAGGGAAAGGTTCTAGTGGCTCGGCTGCTCTCTTTTCTGTCCCAGGATCAAGCTGTTAACCTTCTTCTGGTTATCATTGATCATCTGCCCCTCCTGATCAGGAGAGACATGGCTGATCAGGTATGTGACACTGCATATAGAATAGAGTGGTGAATGGGTTAGTTCTTTCTACAATTCCTTCCTGCCCCTTTCCCAGAGATGCCAGAGAGGTTGCTTGGTGCTGACCTCATATTTTTCTTATGACAGAGTTACAGAAAGACTATAGGACTAGCTGAGCATCTTCAGAGATGCTCCAGTGTATGAGAAGATAAGGACTACTTCATCAGTGTTGAATCTCATATCTAATCTTAAGAAAGACATCTTGAACAAGTTGATATTGAAAGATCAGTATTAAAAATGGAGATAGGAGTGGTGATAAGCCTGGAAAGTAAACTGACCTGGAATGTACCCAAGACAAGAAAAAACATCTGGAGGCAGGCAGAAGGGGGTGTATTCATAGTGGAGGCTAAGACATGTTTACTAACATTCTTGCAGGCCCTACAAATATTGTTCAAGCCTCTGAGTAAATGTATAAATCACTTGACCTTCTGTGAACTTCTTCAAGGACTTCAGGCACTAATGCTGCTACCACCTTGCTCCTCAGAGCAACCAGCCAATGTGGTTCTTCAGAATCAGGTAACACATTGGGGAGATTTCATTTTCCATGTGTCTGCTCGCTAGGTAGTATCACTGGCAGATGAAAAAGGGGCAGTTATATCTTCACATCCTTTGCATCTTCCCTGGTGTTTGTCAACTGCTAATCAGCACTATTATAACCTGGAAAACTTTTGCACTCCTTTGTCCCACTCCCAGAGTTTCGGTTAGTAGAACATGGTGATACTTATCCATCTTTTCTAATAAGCTCCCTGATGATGAGACTGGTGTGGGCTTAGCAGAGGTTGGCAGATTTCAATTTGTATTAGTAAATCCTGGACCACATCAACTATGTGTTTATAATTTTTACACATGTAACACTATACCTACAGCAGAGCCTGTCAAGCTACCTGTGGTGTATTCAATATGCCAAAAACAGTAACAATGGACCTCATTCCCAAGGAATGGAGACGTTACTGGCGTCTGCTTGAGTAAATAGATGAACAATGGGAAGACAAGTGATACAAGTGAACACTATACCTTTAGTACATCAATAAACAAGAGGAAGTTTCAGGGTCACAGATAGTACAGGGGTAAAACTACTTGCCTTTCATCCAACTGACACTGGTTTGATCCCCAGGGTCATATGTGGTCCCCCTAAAGTCACCCTGGATAGTAGAACCAGGAATAATCACCTCAGTACCGCTAGGGTGGCACAACCTCCCTCTAAAAGGGAAGTTTCAAGAGATTATTCTAGGTGAAAATTCTGGTATTTTCTTAATTATAAACCCAGTGTATTGTCTTGTGAATTCCTCTGAAGATCTTTGCCTAAAGCAGCGCTTCCTTTGTTTATTTTTAGCCAAAGCTGGTGGTGCCCAGTGGCAGCACCTACAGAGCAATGTTCAGGGCCCATATGGTGTTGAAGAATCAAGTTGGTTAAGACAGATGCCTTAAACCTTTAATATCTCTTTAGCCCATAAACTGTGCCTCTTTTTGTGTTTATTATTATTATTATTATTATTATTATTATTATTATTATTATATCATCTGCTGGTGGGCCAGAGTTAGAGCCCACCTTCCCTCCTGGGCCCCTCTAGATCAGCTGGGCACAGGGAGAGTCAGTAGCAGCTCTGCCCCGTGTATGTGAGTCTCTGGATCAGGCATACCTGGGCTGGGCTTGAAAAAGACTGCTGTAGGGTGGGACTCTGACAAGCCGGGCTTGTGATCAGCTCTTCTGCTGGGTGGCGCTTTGACGAGCTGGGAGTCTGGATGTGGAAAATGGCGGCCCTCATGGTGTGGGGGTTCCTCTGGTTTCTTGCAAGGCTCTGCTGGGATGGCGGGCCAGGGCTAGAACCCGCCTTACCTCCTGGGCGCCTCGTAATCAGCTGGGCACAGGGAGAGCCAGTAGCAGCTCTGCCCCATGTATGTGAGTCATCGGACAGCAGAGCCTGACAAGCTACCCGTGTCATATTTGATATGCCAAATACCAGTAACAATGATAGACCTCATTCCCATGACCTGATGGAATGGTTTGAGGCTCTTTATGTTCTTGAGTGAGCAGATGCCCTTGGGCTACACTAGCATGTAACAGGACATATGGAGATGTTATGGTGCCCGCTCGAGCAAATCGATGATCAACGGGAAGACAAGTAATTATAATATCACTGTGAGGTAGACAATTATAAAGCTGTTCATGATTGGATGATTGGGTTTCAGTCAGACAGTGTTCCAATACTCGTCCCTCCAATTAAACTATGCTTCTTAAAGTGGATTCTAAGTGCCAGGAAGGTGGCTCAAGTGGAGACCACTTCCTTGGCTCTTGGCGAAAGGCCCTTACTTTGGTCTCTGGCACCAGATGACTTGCCAGCATCATTGGGTGAAGCCCTAGTGGCCCTGCAGCATTGATGGCCCTGAGCACAACTGCCCCATGAGAAAGGAGGGATCAATAATTTGACTCCTGGGGAGAGGTGTGAATCTCTATGCATTTAATTAGATTCTCAGAAGATTACACTTAGATTCTGGGAAGTTAGAAAAGTGATTGCCTTGAATAAGTTTGAATCTTTAGCCAGAGTAAAACTGGACAGTTTTATGGATGTTGGATTCCATTTGTAAATGTGAACCTGCCCTTTCAGTTGAGAAGACTTCAGAGCCAGGGAAGGTAGTGGATACCTAGGGTGAATTCATTTATCCTTGGAGTTTTTATCTCTTATAGTTTGGAATATCTTTGCTCTATGCCCTTCTGAGTCATGGGGAACAGCTGATGTCCCTGAGTTCTACTCTCAACACCAACAGTGACCACACAACTTGGTAAGATAATATTTAGCCCTATAAATATTATTTCATCCCACCCTGAGATGTGACCATTGAGCCAGATATTTTCAGCCTAGTGTATCCAAGCTCCTCCTGTCTAACCTTCAGGAGGAGGTTAGACAATGAAGGGATAAAAGTAGCAGTTTCAGATGTTCTGCTCTCTTCCATTACCCCCAATACTCTAGAAAGGGGTTTTAAACCTCCAATGCAGACTGGTGCCAATTCATAAATGTGAAAAAGGTTGAAAACCATTGGGTAAGGGGATCAGTTTTCCATATTGATATACTGGAGACAAACATATTTGTGTTTGAGTTCTGGTGCTAACGTTTGCTGACAATATAATTTTAGACACATGACTTCTTAGCTTGTTTCTTCCTCCATAATCTGCCATGTAGAGATAATGATACCAATCTCTTCAGAGGGTTTTTTTTTTTTGCTTTTTTTTGTGTGACACCTGGTAATGCTCAGGGGGTTTCTCCTGGCTCTGCACTCAGGAATTACTCCTGGTGGTGCTCAGGGGACCATATGGGATGGGATGCCAGGGATCGAACCCAGGTTGGTCACATGCAAGGAAAATGCCCTACCCGCTGGACTACCACTCCGGCCCTCTTAAAAGTTCTTAAAAAGAAAGATGTTGGGCCAGAGTGATAGCCCAGCAGGTAGGGCATTTGCCTTGCACGCTGGCCAATGCCGGCTCGGGTTCGATCCCCCGGCATCCCATAAGGTCCCCTGAGCACCACCGGGAGTAATTCCTGAGTGCAGAGCCAGGAGAAACCTCTGAGCATTGCCAGGTATGACCCAAAAAAAAAAAAAAAAGATGTGTAAAGCTTTCAACATTGCCTGGTAAATATCAAATTTGCAAATGTTATCTTTAGTGCTACAAGGTGATGTTGTTGGTAGGGCAGTAAGGACCTTGACCCAAGTTTCAGTTTCTGCAAAAATACAATGACTAATACATTTCTTCTTTTGGAGTCCAGGACAGACATGGTGGTTCTGATTGCCTGCAAGATAGCCCAGATGCCGACAGCCTCACTGGCAGAACCCCTAGCCTTCTCAAACAATCTTCTTTCCATGTTCTGCCGCCACATGAACAGACAACTGGTACAGTAACTGGAGGCCAGGATGGAGTAAGTGGCAGAGTGTCATAGTGTTTGTTCAAATCCATTCTAAGTTCTGTCATTTTCCTCTTTTAACTTGCTGATGCCAGTGCTGCAATGTGTTTAATTAAACCACATTCAAACATGCACTGGTGATACACACCAGCTCAGTGTTAAACAATGCATATGAGAATAACTTAAGCATTTAGAAGTATTTCTTGAGCGTTTACTGAGTAAATACTTGGTCCTGTGGCCTGTTTCTTCAGCCAAACATTTTATTCCCAAGTGCCTTTGTTGTTGTAATGGTAGTTATTATGAAGGCCATACTTTGAGAAGCCAAATTGTTCATTCAAGAAATATTAGAGGGGGCCTTAAAGACAATGCGGGAGTTAAAGTGCTTGCCTTTCAAGCGGCCAACAGCACTCATAGAAGTTCCCTTTGGCACCACTGGGTTTCCACACACAGACACGCACACAGACACACTCACTCATTCACTCTCTCTCTCTTTTTCTCTGTCTCTCTGAAGGGACAGTTATTCCAGGTTAAAATGTTACTCATATAGTCACTTTAGAATTTACCATCTGGTACAGTCAGGTATTTGTTTTAATTTTAAAAATTATTCTATTTCTTTTTTTTGGGTCACACCCGGCAATGCTCAGGGGTTACTCCTGGGTCTGCACTCAGGAATTACTCCTGGAGGTGCTCGGGGGACCATATGAGATGCCGGGGATCGAACCTGGGCCGGGCACGGCTGACCGTGTGCAAGGCAAACCCCTACCCACTGGGCTATCACTCCCACTTAAAAATTATTCTAATGTAGATAAAAGCCACAACTGTTGATACAATTTCAGAATTGAAATGGATTAGATAACAAAGTTCCAATATTAAAATCAATAAGTATAAGTCAATTTTTATGTGAAAATTGTTTTCTTAATTTTATTTTCCCCTTACACTTTATATAAACACTGTGGTTTACAACATTGTTCATAATTTGTTACACTCAATATTCCACACCAATCCCCTCCACCATTGTCGCCGATTTCTCCCAATCATCCCTTAAGCTCGCCCCATTGTAGGGTCTCAATTTTATATTACTTGTTATAAATTTGCTAACATAATGATAAAAAATGTTTTCTTAGAAGAAAGTTAGTGAAGATTGTATCTCACCATGGAGCCTTTAAGTACTTGTATAAGAGATTACTTATGTTAATCTCTTAAAATGTTGTACAGGTTAAGCCTTCTGGATTTAAATTTTGTTAATCGAGATTGGTTGCCTTTTATATTACATCCAATCTGCTATAGTCAGATATTAATAAAATAAAAAATCTAGAAAATGTAGTTGCATTTGCCATTAACATCTACTTTCCTTGTAGGCTTGCCAGGATCTCTTTATCTGGTGTTCTGAAATATGCGTTTCTTGGAAAAAATGTAATCATTAACACTAGCTTGACGGGCTAAGTCTGTGGGGATCCAGAGAATCTGAAGACATCTTATGCCTTGATATATTGGAGGACCCTATCCCATTTTCTTATCCTTTTTTTTTTTTTTAGAAATCTGAATGATGTATCTAAAACATGGCACAAGGTATAATTAAAGAGATAACAGAATTATGTGTTAAAACTTGTTTGTAAGTTAGGAAGTATTATGGAGGCATTTTCTTATGTGTGAACCTTGGAAAAGTCCTTAATTAAAATATAAAGCCTTGTTATGTCTTAACAAAAGTGTGATACTAATATCATGATGAAAACAAAACTGAGTGACTAGTAGAATGAGAAGCCTATCAATATTCATATCAAGTTGATATGAATGAAATGTATTCTGTGTTCAGGCACTACTGTATACAGTAACCCCCAAATGAGAATGAACTTAGGTTTGTTTAGGAAATGAAAAGTGTAGCAGTACAGAGTGATGAAACCAGGCAGCAATAGGGAAGAGTTTAGATCTGTAAGTCATAATTAAAAAAAAAATCTAGGTTTCTAATTGTGGGCAGTAAATCAGACATGTAAAGTGACTTGATTTTTTTTTTTCTATTTTTACAAGATCAGTCTGCTGAACTGATAGGGGGAACAAGAAACGCTGAAAAGTGCTGAGATTTTCCCAGTCAAGAAAGAATAGCTTGAACAAGAATTAAAAAAACAGTGGAGATGAAAGGCAGAGATTTTCTTTTTAATTTCAGCTTTTGAGACACACCAAGCAGTGCTCAGGGGTAACTCCTGGCGGTGCTTGGGGGGACCACATGGGTTGCAGGGGATCAAACCTAGGTCTATCACGTGCAAGGCAAATGCCCTACCCGCTGTGCTGTTACTCCCTCCCCCCCAAAAAAAAAAAAGATTTTCAAGAGTGAGTTGGTGTTTCTGGGTAAGGGAGGTGGTTGACAATTAATGCCTAGATCATAAAATCAGTGAGTGCCTCGTACCAAAATTAACAGAAAAATGGGCTTTCATGGGGGTTAAACAAGGTTTAAATATTTTCATATATGAATCTTACTAGAAATCCAAGTAGTTATATCAAGTACAACATTGATCTGACTCAGTCCATAACAGCAGTTTGGAATTTAGACGATGGGGAATTAAGACAAAAGCGGGCCTATTAACATAACTAAGTTATTTATAAATAATACAGAAAGTCAACACAGACTGAGAAGGAATTGTCAGTAAAATATCAGAAAACTGGGGAAGCAGTGTTGCTAAAATTAAAAAGTAGTTTAAGATAGGAGGTGTGGGGATAGTGTTTACAGCAGGACCTTGAGGGACAATTTTAATGGAGATGGCAACCTGATAAAGGGGCCTGAAGAGAGAGGCGCTGGCTGTATTAATAGTTACTCTGGGGGAGCCAGAGAGACATTACAGTGGGTAAAGCACTTGCCTTGCACAAGGCTGACCCAGGTTCAATCGCCAACACCCCACATGGTCCTCTGCATCTGCCAGGAGTGATCCTGAGCCCAGAGGGAGGAAAAAGACGTGAGCACCACCAGGTATGTCCTGCTTGAAACCAAAGAAATTTTGTAAAAGTACATCTTATAAATGTGGAAGATGGCGGCCCTCATGGAGTGGGGACGGGTCGTCTGACTTGTTGTGAGGCCATGCTGGAATGGCGGGCCAGGACTAGAACCCGCCATCCCTCCCGGGCGCCTCGTGAGTGGCTGGGCACAGGGAGAGCAAGTAGCAGCTCTGACCCATGTCTTTAAGTCTCTGGATCAGCATACCTGGGCCGGATTGAAAGAAAAAAAAAAACTGCTGCAGGGTGGGTGTCAATGATCCGGTCTGTGATAGGATCATCTGCTGCTGGGTAGAGTTCTGACGAGAAAAAAGTCCGATGTGGAAGATGGTGGCCCTCGTGGAGTGGGGAGGGGGTCGTCTGGCTTGTTGTGAGGCCCTGATGGAATGGTGGGCCAGGGCTAGAACCCACCATCCCTCCCGGGCGCCTCGTGAGCGGCTGGGCACAGGGAGAGCAAGTAGCAGCTTTCCTCACGTCAGTAGAGCAAGTAGTAGCTTTCCTCTTGTCAGAACTCCACCCAGCAGCAGACGATCCTATCATAGCCCAGATCATCAACACCCACCTTGCACTGTTTTTTTTTTTTTTCAATCCAGCCCAGGTATGTTGATCCAGAGACTTACAGACATGGGGCAGAGCTGCTACTGCAAATAGATGATGAACGGGAAGATAGTGACGTCTTATAAGTAATTAGATCATAGGTAGTGTTTTGTTCAGGTCAAGGATTTTTTTTAAAAGAATCACCATAGGTCTACATGACAATGAAAGCAGCCTGTCAAAAGAAGGAAAGTAAATCAGAATGAATTTTATAAAGTACTAGAACAAGAGGATGGAATTTAAAGCAAACTGAAGTTGGCCTTGGAATCCCTCTGGCCCTCGTCGGGTTGTGGAAAAGAACAGATGGACAAGGTACGGCTCTGACCTTTTCTAACGGCCAGCTCCAGCCCTAGCCTCACTCCCCTGCTCCCATGATGCTGTGGGATTCTAGTTACCAGAGAAAATAGTAACAGAACAAGTCAATTACCCTTCCACGAAGCCAGTTACCCTGCAGTTACAATGGCGATTTGGTTCAGTATTCAGGTCAAGGGTCTCCTCAGCATGGTCCACGCTATCCAGAGGCAGTGAGTGCCCCTGCTTGGGGACAGTGACACATAAACAGCCACTGCTTCTCTTAGATAAGAAGCATCCCCACAGCTGCTAACCATAGCCTTCGGCGCTGAATTAAGTCTTTAAGTATTTCAGGTGATTAAACGGGTTCTCGCGGAGTGAGCGACAGCGGCCTCCGCTGGCCGAGAACCACACCCAGTCGCCGCATCCCTGAGGCCTCGGGAGTCACGAGACCGCGCGCGCCGCTCCCCGCGCATGCGCAGGACGAGGCTGGGCGCAGGTGACCGGAAGAAAAGGGCCGGGCCGCAATGGCTGCCGAAAAGGGGGCCGGAAGTGCCTCCGCTGGTGGTGGCTGTGGTGCGGAAGATATGGAGCGAGTTCTACCTATGTTGTTGGTGCCGGTCCCCGCCGAGGCAACGGCGCGGCTGGGACCTCAGGCGCAGCTGCACCGAGAGCAGGAGGTCCTGGGGAGCCTGACGGCTGCAGGCAGCCTTCAAGTGCTTTTTCCTTGGCGCCGGGCGACCCCGGCGGGGGCGGCTGCTGCCTCGACGGCCCATTTCGGCAGTAAGTGTTGCGGGAAGCTGGGCGGTATTTTGAGAATCCGAATCCCTTAGCTCGGCGGGTGTATTACCCCCGTGTGGGGTTGAGGTAGCGGCTGAGAAATTAGCGTGTGCGGGAGAGCCCCGTTCCCTCCCAGAACCCTTTTCTTGCTATGCTTCGCCCCTGAGCTTTCGCTTCCGGGTTCCGGATGGGCGGAGGCGATTTCCGGCGCCTCCGCCCCGCATCCCGCGGTGGGAACGGGTTCAAGTGCCGGCCTTCTGCCACTCGCCCGAGCGCGCTCAGTCGTCCCTGTGCCCCACGCCTAGTTTTCAGTCTCATTGAACTCTGCTAAGGCTTCCAGCTAGCTCCACCTGTTTCCCCCTTCACGGACAGTCTAATTTGCCCACTCATTTCTTCATTCACGCGACGCTTTTGCGCTTCCTGTTATCTAGGAGCAGTATAAGTTCTTTAAGACTTAGAGTAGCCAAGTCTTTTGAATCTCTGGATGCTATAACAACCTGACAGAATTATTGTGTGCCAAATTAGTGATTGCTTTAACCTGTTCTGTCCTTGTCTTCCCCGCCCCTTGAAACAAGATAGTTTTTATTGAAACATTTAGAAAGATTTGAAGGTAGAGAACATCAGCTTCGCCAGCAATGAAACAAGGCAAGGTGCATGTTTGAGGGAGAAAAAGAACTTGTAGAGAAAACCTCCGGCCTATCGTTATTCCTGATTTTGTGGCTAAAAAGAGGTAGCTCTCCCAAGTGAGTTTGTTCAGCAGTCCTAAATAACCAAACACAGCTCTGTAAAGGAGGAAAAAGGGCAGAAGAAACCAGAAGCACTCTTAAGTGTTTGAGAACCTAGCATGTGAAATAAAGGGGCATCTGTTAATCTGCATGAAATTAAAAGGGAGGAAGATCAGGAAAGGCTTTTATTTTGTTAATTAAATCTTAACTAAATTAATTTCTAAGGGAAAACTAAGTACAAAATTAATTATTCAAGATTTGCTTTTTTGCTTTTCCAAAGTATGGTGGGTCTGTTTTAAGTTGCTGAAATCACTGTACACTGTAGATTTTGTTTACTAAAAATTTTCTGTGACACAGTATAGTACAATACTTATCTGATACAACAGATTGAGTACAAAATAATTTTTTGATATCACAGTAGTCTGACTTAAAATTCATGCATTTTTTTCATCTTGAACATTTAGATATTGTATTTTCAGGGTAAACAATATGGAATTTTTTTCATATTAACATTTAGCTATTTTTCATATTTTTAGGGTAACAGTATGAAATTGAGTGTTCATGAAAAATAACACTATCTGTAAAGACAAAAATACAACATGTGCCAGTCATTTTCTCTAATAAAGACCTAACAGCACCAAGATCAATGTTTTTTGATGTTTAATTACTTCTGCAGTAAATTTTTGGTTGTTTTTCTTGTTTCTGGGTCACATCCACAATTGTTCAGCACTTAGGAGTCCTGACTCTGTGCTCAGGGGACTGAGAAACCTGGTGCAAAGCAAGCACCCTCCTGCTGTTCTATTGTAGAGAATTTTTTTCTTAATGAAATTGTCAATGTGGAGCCTCATCTTAGGGAATTATTACCATGTTTTGATCACTTTGGTTTTCATTTTGATTTGGGGTGCTTGGGTCTACTCTTACCTCTACTCCAAGGTTGCACCAGCAGTGCTCAGGGGATGTTGTAGTGCCAGGAATCAAACCTAGGACTGCATGCAAATCGTCCACTTAGCTATTGAGTTGTATTTTGGCTCAGTACCTACATTTAACTGCTCAGTAGCCACATGTGACTATTGGCTGCTGTATTGGGCAGAAATACAGAGCTAACTTTTATTACAGAAAATTCCGTTGAATGAAGATATAAAATACAATTTGAGTCTTCACATTCTATAACTAGTCAACACCTTTAAAAGTCAATGAAAACATGTAAATTATAAACAACCGTTTAACTGTCGAAACATTTTTGACCATGTCAGTGTCTTTTAAGCAACATTCAAGAGTTTTAGATAAAGAAATAGGGGCCGGGTGTGACCCAAAAAAAAGAAAAGCGTTCATTATATTTTGTTCCTGATCACATTTGTTTTCTTGCTTTGTCATATAGGGGACTACTAGGGAAGAAATGGGAAGACCTAGAGTAGTTTACATCCTTTTTAGGTTAGACGTAGACTTGATATTACGAGGCACAATAAACAACTCTTTTCTACTCATTCTACTTTTGCTCTAGTGGGTAAACGTTGATATTGAATATAATAAGCTTTTTCCTTAGCTTTGTTTGGGGAGGATTCTCATAATAGCAACACACCAGCAGACAAACCCAGACTGCTTGCTCTTACTGAAAATTATGAACTGTTCATCTATGAATGTAATTTAAAAGATGGAAGATGTGATGCAACCATTGTGTATAACTGTAATGAGGAGACATTGCAAAAACTCATTGAAGAACAACGTATCAGTAAGTAATCATTTAGCATGTTTAACATCTTTGGCCTTTATTTGGAAACAATTTTAATGGGATGAAATTAGGAATATCTGGGATTTTTTTTTTTTTTAAATTTTTTGAGTTTGGGGTTTTCATGAGCTACTCCTGGTGAGATGCTCTGGGATCACTCCGGGCAGTGCTTAAGGAGTCCATGCAGTACTGGGGACTGAACCTGGGGTACCTCCATATGCAAACTGCTTCCCATCCCTTTGTGCTGTCTCCCCATATTGAGGAAGATATGCCTTATTCAATATAGCAGTTACTAGCCACATTAAATTGCAGTTGCCAGGAATTATGGTGTCCTTTGAATGCCAAATGTATACTAGATTTGGAGACTTAGTACTGAAAAAGTAGAATATTTCATGAATAATTTTTATTACGTTTCAGATATAACTAAAGAATATGTTTTAAATTTTACCTCTTCTGTTACAGTGCTTTGAAAAAAAAAATTTTTTTTTGTTGTAGCATGGGAGAAAGAACTAATGTTAATGGCACATGCTTTGCACCCAAACTAGTGTGATCACAAACATCACATGCCCTCTCCCTATATGACTGTAAGGTGACTACATGGGTGGGACTGTAGTGGACGCATCCCCAGCACTGCTGTCCCTGGTACCTCAGTGTTCAAGCAGCACTACATCCTTGGGCAAGAACATTGAACTATCCATCCCAGTTGACTAAGCATTGTCAGGAGTGACCCTAGTCCCCCTGAACACTGCTTGGAATGCTTGAAATTTTTTTTTGTCATAGATTGAGACATTATAGATGCTTCATCAATATTACATTATGTTTTCCATACACCTATTTTTTTTTCCTGTGCACCATACAGTTGGCAGTTTTTACCCATCTCACTTTTCCCACTTCACTTCTGTTAACACTATATTGTTCTTAGTGCTTAAGTTTTTCAGTTGATCATTTTATTTTTCCCAGTGCAACTGTTAGAAAACATCATTTATTTGATTTTTTGGCCACACAATTGGTTCACAGGGCTTACTTCTGGGTCTGCTCTCAAAGACCACTCATGGATGGCCTTAGGGGACCGTATGGGATACCAGGGATCGAACCTGGGTTGGCTGAATTCAATGCAATCATCCTACCCACTGTACTGTTGCTCTGATCCCTAGAAAAATTTTAACAAATTAAAATTAAATTTTAATTTAATATGTAAAAATTTAATTTAATTAAAATTTAAAATTTTAATTAAATTTAATTTACTGTCTTTAATTTAATAAATAATTAAATTAAATAGATTAATTTAAATTAATTTAAATATGGAAGACATATTTCTAATTGGCAGGTTACAGAACTCTACTATTTGTGGGGAGTGGGTGGCGGGACACAGTGGAGGTGTTCGGGCTCCTGGAGAGGTGCTGGATTGGGTTACTTCTCAAAGTGCTAAGGGGAACGTGTGGTATGCAGGATTGAACCCAAACCTTCTGCATACAAAGTGTGCCTTCAAGCCCATGGAGCTTTCTCCTTGATCTCAGAGCTCTTACTTATGTCCTTCCATACCTGCAGGAACTAAAATAAAACGCTTGAGCTTTATTTTCTAAATTAAGATTTAGATTTTATTTTAAAAAAGAAGGGAAATGAAAGGGGAACAGTCAGGAAGCCTCCTGTGGTGGGAGTGGGTCTCCTGAACAGGATTCCCTGAGTGTCTGTTTTTAAGGTAGTGACATATATGCCATCCTTGATTTATTTATTTGCTTTTTGGGTCACAGCCGGTGATGCTCAGAGCTTACTCCTGATTCTGTACTCAAGTATTACTCCTGGTGGTACTCCGGGACTATATAGGATTCCAGGGATAGAACCTGAGTGAGCCACATGCAAGGCAAACGCTCTTCCTACCTTACTATTGCTCTGCCCCCTGTCCTTTATTTATTATTATTATTATTATTATTTTGCTTTTCGGGTCACACCCGACAATACTCAGAGGTTACTCCTGGCTCTGTACTCAGGAATTACTCCTAGCAGTGCTCCGGGAACCGTATGGGATGCCGGGGATTGAACCCAGATTGGCCGTGTGAAAGGCAAACGCCCTACCTGCTGAACTATCGTTCCGACCCCCTGTCCTTGATTTTAAGATTCCTTTTCTCCGTTTTGAAAAGTCAGTGAATTTTCTTGTGATAAGTAGGCTTTTCTGAATCTTATGGTATTCTATCAGACTCTGGTTTTAAGTGAAGAAGCAGATATTGTAGGTCATCTTACTTGCCTTTCATATGCTTAGGTGGGTCTGAATAATAACTGCTTAGAGTTGGACTGGGCTGTTCCTTTTTCATTTAAACCTGTTTGTGCTATATTTGAAAAAAAAATCAGATTTACCAATTGTAAAATTATGACCAAGGAGTTTGGAATAAAATCCTTTTGTTTTATAGGTACTTCCTTATTATCGTTGAGAATTCTGTCATTTCATGATAACACATCGTTATTGTTCATCAACAAATGCATCGTCTTACATCTTACATTCCCTGAAAGAGATTCTGAAATTAGAGTCCTCAGCTGTTTCACATTGCCTTTGCCTGCACAGGCAGTGGACAGAATTATTGACACGCAGCTCTGCAGAGGAATTCTTTTGCTCTGAGTAGTTTAGGTTGGATCTGTATCCTTGACATTAAAAATGTTGATACATATGGGAAAAAAATGTTCTTTATTTATTTTGGCCTTTTTAAAGATTATATCACTGTGAGATATGTAGTTCCAACGCTGTTCATGTTTAAAGATTATATCACTGTGAGATATGTAGTTCCAACGCTGTTCATGATTGGGATTAGTCATGCAGTGTTCCAGGATCCATCTCTCCACCAGTGTACCAATCCCAACACCAATGTCCCCAGATTCCCAGCCCCCTGAAAATTACTTTAAAGGTGAACATTCTTCTTTTAGTGACTGGGATACAGGTGGAATGGCTAGTTTTTGTCATTAAGACTTTTAAAAAAAAGGATCTTTATGAACTTGTGAAAAAAAATTAACTATTTTGCCTTTTATTCCATTACAATATTCTGCAGTACTTAAGTACATTTTCTTATACTGATAATCATCTTACTCAACCTGTTTGTGGTCTTTTCAGTTGTACATACTCTGCATGACTTAACTTATTTAAAATATGCTAACTAAATATCTGTTTGTCTCTCCGATCCAGTATCGGCTTTTTATTTCTAGAAAATCTTTAGATCATCAGTACAATTATTTTGAAGTTCTGAAAGATTATCCACTATCTTTATAACATGATTTTGAAGTTAAATTTTTTTTTTTCTTTTTGGGTCACACCCAGCAATACTCAGGGGTTTCTCCTGGCTCTGCACTCAGGAATTACTCCTGGCGGTGCTTGGAGGACCATATGAGATGCCGAGGATTGAACCCGCACCTGCATGGGCCAGCCAGCGTGCAAGGCAAATGCCCTACCCGCTGGACTATCGCTCCGGCCCCTGAAGTTAAATTTTGAATTAGAGTTCTTTAAAAAAAAAAAAAGGGACTGTAGCACACAACCAACCCAGGTTCAATCCTCTATACCCCATAAGATTTTCTAAACCCTACCAGGAATTATCACTGAGTGGTGAGCTAGGTGTAAGCCCTGAGCACCACTGGTGTTGGCCCCCAAAACAAGAACAAGTTTTAGGGGCTAGAGCAATAGACCAGTATGTAGGGCGTTTGCCTTGTTTGCTGACCTGGGTTTGATCCCTGGCATTCCATATGGTCCCCCTGAGCACTGCCTGGAGTAATTTCTAAGTGCAGAGCCAGGAGTAAACCCTGAGCATTGCTGGGTGTGACCCAAAAAGCAAAACCAACTTTTTTTAGATATGTCATACTCCATTGAATGCTTGAAATTGACTAGCATGAGGAACTGAAGTGTTTTTTGTGGGGGAGATGTGACTTAGATACACGGGGCAGAGCTACCGCCTCTCCCTGTGCTCAGCCGATTATGAGGCACCCAGGAGGAAAGGTGCATTCTTGTTCTGACCCACCATCCCAATAGAGCCTTGAAAGAAGCCAGAGGAACCCCCACAGCATGAGGGCAGCCAATTTCAACATCCGGACTCCACAGCTGACTCCACATCAGAGCTCCACCCAAGAGAAAAGTGGATCTCTCCCCTGTTGAGGTTCATCAGTAAATACACTAGAGCCTACTACTGAGAGTATATATCACCCACATGGCAGAGCCTGGCAAGCTACCCGTGTCATATGTGATATGCCAAAACAATAACAATTATAGACCTCATTCCCATGACCTGAAGGAATGGTTTGAGGCTTTTAGTGTTCCTAGAGTGAGCAGATGCCCTTGGGCTACACTAGCATGTGACAGGACGTATGGAGATGTTACTGGTGCCCACTTGAGCAAATCAATGAACAACGGAAAGACAAGTTATACAGGTGGTACAGGTGGGGAGATGTGATGGTATTAAGCTCGGTCATATAGACCAGTCCTTAGATCTGTTTTCTCTGCCTGCTTTTTTTTTTGTTGTTGCTGCTGTTTTCATCATATTTCATATATGCACAAATAGATACATTTTATTAATTTTGGGGGCAATGTTAGAAATTGAACCCAGAGTCTCAGATATCCAAGGCAGATGTCCTACTGTTGAACCATATCCCCAGCCCCTCAAATTAACTCAGTTTTTCATAATTTACATGTTGAGGTGATAATTTTGATATATTTACTTAAGTAGAATATATTAAAATCTTGTTCTTTTATTTTATTTTATTTTATTTATTTATTTTTGCTTTTTGGGTCACACCTGGCAATGCTCAGGGGTTACTCCTGGCTCTGCACTCAGGAATTACCCCCGGCGGTGCTCAGGGGACCATATGGGATGCCGGGATCGAACCCAGGTCGACTGCATGCAAGGCAAACGCCCTACCTGCTGGACTATTGTTCTGGCCCTAACATTTTAAAAATAAGGTTATTGGAAAATTTATAATGACAAATGAAACTTGCATTCTCTTTCTTTTTAGACAGCACTGTTGAAGAACCCTTGAGGAAATATTAGCAGTATTTCAGATACCTGGCAGAGGACAAGAATTTAACAAATAATGTTGAATGTATTTGCTATCAGGTTATTTGAGCTACTAACTTCATCATCTAGTTACTGTAATGTTTATCTGGTTATTGGATTACCTCAGTGTTGAATCTTTTGTTATGAGACTGATATGCTGCCTGCTATACTAAGAAGGTAACTTTCTTTCCCAGTTGCTATACTAACAAGGTTGGAGTCATGAAGTCTGTAGCTCTGTCCCATCTTGTATTTTAATTGACGAGGCATACTTAAGACTTGCATCTTCTTTAACTCTAACTCAAAGACATTTTTGACATTGTGGATGGTACACATGTAGCTCATGTGGATCTAACACTTCACGAAGAAGATATGTGTGATGAGGAGCACCAGGGACCAGCCAAGATTTCTTCCTATACTTCACTGAAAGTGTCTCAAGACCTAGATGTTGCAGTGATTGTCAGTTCCTCCAACTCTGCAATTGCTGTTAATTTAAGTTTGTATTTCAGGTATGTAGACTATTTTTTTTTCCCTTTTTGGGTACACTTGGTGATGCTTAAGGGTCACTTTTGGTTCTGCATTCAGGAATTACTCCTTTTTTTGGGGGAAGGGTCACACCCATCAATGCTCAGGGGTTACTCCTGGCTCTGCACTCAGGAATTAATCCTGGTGGTGCTCGGGGTGGGCATATGGGATGCCGAGGATCGAACCCGGTTCAGCCACTTGTCAAATGCCGTACCCACTGGACTATTGCTCCAGCCTCAGGAATTACACCTGGGAGTGCTCAGGGGTCATATGGGATGTTGGGGATCGAACTTGGGTTGACTGCATGCAAGGCAAATTCCCTACCCACTGTACTATTTCTCCAGCCCCAGGTATACAGACTATTGTGAAAGGTAAATATTAGAGCCATAGAAGCTCTATGGCTCTAACCAAGTTAATTTTAACTTTTCAAATTAAAATTTTGAAGACGTTACTGGTGCCCACTCGGAGCAAATTGATGAACAATGGGAAGACAGTGATACAGTGATCACCAGTGACCAGTGCTGGGTGAACAGGCCTGAAGCAGGGGCACCGGAGGATTAAGAAAAGAGAGAAAAAGCATGGGATCAGGGGGCTAACAGGCTCTTGTACTGAGAGCCCTGACTGTCCTCTGTGAATAGTATTTATTGCTTAGAACCAATAATCATTAAAAGGAGAACAACATTCTTTGGTAAGGTGCCTAACAATCTAGATTTATCCAGGTTAGGCTAATACTTAGGGCATTAGTTGATCAGGATAAACATAAATGTAAAGGGCTTTCTTAAGGGGAAATTCTTCCAGGAAGGGGAACAAAGGCAGACAAGACTCCTGCCGGGGCCAGCATTCCAGGGCAATGTTCCATATCTGGATTCTGGTTCCCAGCATCTCCCCCTTTTGTTTTGCTTCTCCATGTACTAGAAGTCTTGCTTCTCCATGTACTAGAAGTCAAGCTTCCAGAACTTGATGGCGTTGCATTGGAACCTCTCTGGCAGCGGGACATCCTAAGGCAGAGGGAACTGAATTGGGTGTTGTGATTTGCTCTGGCTTATCCTCCTGAATAGCAGCTCCAGAGTGGGTGAATCTACTGAGTGACCTTTAAATCAGCCTACTATGAGGCACTTGTTCAAGTCATTCCTGCTGCCTCTAATTTATACAGAAGAGCAAATTACTAAAATATATTGCTTCCTGTTTTCCTTTACTGGTAGTTCATTTAAACAATTTTAGGCTTACTTCTGGTAAATATTTAGTCATTTTATATAAACACAGTAAGAGACTCCTATTTAGACGTTTTTAAGTAAGCTTAAAATAGTCTATGGTAAAGGGTTAGAGCAGGTGGCTTTTCCTGAAACATCTTGCCATTATTTCCCAGGCTACAGTCCTCAGGCCATGTTAGCTTTTCCCTAACCCCACAGGGTTCTTTTCAGTTGCTTCCTTTGTGTCATGTCATAGCCTGGTTCATAACCATGCTCTTGACCAGTTGTACTTCTTTTTTGCTTTTTGGGTCAAACCCAGCGATGCTCAAAGGTTACTCCTGGCTGTGCACTTAGGAATTAACTCCCTGGCGGTGCTCAGGGGACCATATGGGATGCCAGGGATTGAACCCAGGCCGGCAGAGGCCAGCCATGTGCAAGGCAAACACCCTACCCGCTGGGCTATCGCTCCAGCCCCCAGTTGTACTTCTTATGGCCCTTAGGCTGTCCATGTTGAAGTCAGGGTAGCTTAATTCTTGCCCAGGTCCATCTAAGGCCCATAGTGGGACCCACCTTTTGGGGTATTGGGATTAAGGCCAATCTTAGAGCAACAGAAGTTTAAGTAAAGTAAATATGATGTAAGCTCCTACTTGCTTTCCCTGTGCCCAGCCGCTCATGAGGTGCCCGGCATGGCGGGTTCTAGCCCTGGCCTGCCACCCCAGCAGAGCCTCACAACAAGCCAGACGACACCGCCACCCCCTCCATGGGGGCCGCCATTTACATCTGGACTTCCCTCCTGTTAGAACTCCACCCAGCAGACCAGCCTATCACAGCCTGGATCATCGACACCCACCCTGCAGCAGTTTTTTTTTTTTTTTTTTTAATTCGGCCCAGGTATGCTGATCCAGAGACTCACAGACATGGGGCAGAGCTGCTACTTGCTCTCCTTGTGCCCAGCCACTCATGAGGTGCCTGGGAGGCATGGCGGGTTCTAGCCCTGGCCCGCCACCCCAGCAGAGCCTCAGAACAAGCCAGACACCCCCTCCCGCCTCCATCGGGGCCGCCATTTTCCACATCTGGACTTCCCTCTTGTCAGAACTCTACCCAGCAGACCAGCCTATCACAGCCCGGATCATCAACACCCACCCTGCAGCAGTGTTTTTTTTTTTTAATCCGGCCCAGGTATGCTGATCCAGAGACGCACAGACATGGGGCAGAGCTGCTACTTACTCTCCCTGTGCCCAGCCGCTCATGAGGCACCCGGGAAGCATGGTGGGTTCTAGCCCTGGCCCACCAACCCAGCAGAGCCTCACAACAAGCCAGACGACCCCCCCACTGCACTCCATTGGGGCCGCCATTTTCCCTCTTGTCAGAACTCCACCCAGCAGATAGCCTATCACAGCCCGGCTTGCAGCCGCAAGCGGCCACGCGGTTCATCAATAAATGCTTTATTTAGAGGTGACTACAAGAGTATGCCACCTGCATGGCAAGCCTGGCAAGCTGCTCGTATCGTATTTGATATGCCAAATACCAGTAACAATTATATTAGGTCATTCCCATGACGTAGGGCGTTTGCCTTGCACGCAGCCAGCACATGCCGGCCTGGGTTTGATCCCGGCATCCCATATGGTCCCCCGAGTACCGCCAGGAGTAATTCCTGAGTGCAGAGCCAGGAGAAACCCCTGAGCATTTCCGGGTGTGACACAAAAAGGAATAAGTAATTAAATAAATAAAATAAAAACATTAGGTATAAAGGAGAGAAGAAAGAAAATATTTCACTTACATCATAATGCAGTCTTCCACAAAAGTTTCTTAGATAACTTTAAAACAGAATTTGATACGATTTCAAACCAAATTGTTTAAATTTATAAAATTCAATGGTACTCCTGGCTTTGAATTCAGGAGTTATACTGACAGTGGTTAGGGGACCATGTGCAAAGCTGGGGATCAAATCAGGATCAACGACATGCAGCAAGTTCCTTAACCTGTCCTATCCAGTCTCCATGAAGAGTGATTTGATTTTCTTTTTTCTTTTTTTGCTTTTTTGGGTCACACCCGGCAATGCTCAGGGGTTACTCCTAGCTCTGCACTCAGGAATTACTCCTGGCAGTGCTCAGGGGACCATATGGGATGCCAGGGATCGAACCCAGTTCAGCTGCATGCAAGGCAAATGCCCTACCTGCTGGACTATCGCTCTGGCCCCTGAAGAGTGATTTTAAACCTATGTTCATTCTTTTTTTTGCTTTTTTTTTTTTTTTGGGGTCACACCCGGCAATGCTTAGGGGTTTCTCCTGGCTCTGCACTCAGGAATTACTCCTGGCGGTGCTCGGGGACCATATGGGATGCCGGGATCGAACCCAGGTCGGCACAGGCCGGCCACGTGCAAGGCAAACGCCCTACCTGCTGGGCTATCGCTCCGGCCCCTTTGTTAATTCTTTACCCCTAACCTTTGTAGTCACCTCTAAATATAGCATTTATAAATGAACCGCTCAGCCGCAAGACAGGCTGTGATAGGCTGTCGCTGGGTGGAGTTCTGATGAGAGGGAAGTCCAGATGTGGAAAATGGCTGCCCGATGGAGTGGGAGGTTATCTGGCTTGTTGTGCGGCTCTGCTGGGGTGGCGGGCCAGGGCTAGAACCCGCCATCCCTCCCGGGCGCCTCGTGAGTGGCTGGCACAGGGCATACAAGGGTATGCCACCTGCATGGCAAGCCTGGCAAGCTGCCCTGTTTTATTTGATATGCCAAATACCAGTAACAATTATATTAGTTCATTCCCATGACCTAATATAATGGTTTGAGGCTCTTTATGTTCCTGGAGCGAATAGATGCCCTTGGGCTCTACTAGCATGAGACAGGACATATGGAGATATTACTGGTGCCCGCTCTAGCAAATAGATGATCAACAGGAGGATAGTGATAGTGATAGTGATTACCCCTAACTCTTCCTGTTTTACAAAGGAAATAGAATCTATCTTCTGGGCTCTCCCTTTACTTCTCACATTAAACTACAAACCCACTTTGCTGCATCCATCTCCTTTTCTACCTCCTATGATGGTGTTGTCTTTTGGTGTGTTCTGAATCTCTTCAGGGACCCTTTTCCATTTTCTCCTTTTAATATTGCCAACCTCTTTTGTTTTGGGGACATACCAGGCAGGGCTCAGGCCGTATTCCTGACTGGTCTCAGGGATCCCTTCTGGTGGGACTCATGGGATTGTATGTGGTGCTGAGGATTGAACCTGGGCCAACTATTGCAAGACAAAAGCTCTACCTGCTGTCCTATCTCTAGCCCGATCTCCAGCCTCTTGGACCTAAGTTTTAGATCCATAATTAGTTAAATACCAGGACTTAGCCATTCTACCCCATACATAGTTTTTGTATCTGTCCACCTTTCTTAATTGTGGCATTGCTCAACTCCATGCTTCTGTTATTTGAATAAGCTTAATAGTCCGTTTGGCCACCTTTGGTCAGTTTTTGTTCCCTAAAACTCATCCTGTATAGAGTATAGGGGGAAGGCTCTTGTCTTGCATGTGGCCATCCTAGGTTTAATCCCTGACATCCCATATGGTCCTCCAAGCCCACCAGGAGTAATTGTTTGAGAAGAGAACCAGAAGTAACCTCTGAGTGTCACTGGGTGTGGAAGTACTGTCCCAAAGCAAAACAAAATCAAACCCATCATGTATAGAGCAGCCAGAGTTAGTTTAACCCTTCGGGGAACAGGCTTAAGTACTTCTCTTTTTCCCCCAGCCCTTTCACTAAATTTTTCCAGCTTGATTATAATGATTTTCTGGTTAAACTCTTACTTAGCCTGTGTAATATCCCCTTAAGAAAAATGTAGTCCAGAAACACCTGCACCCTTCTCCCCACATTTGTCTTCAGCTTTATCTCATATCACCTTGCTTCATGTTCACTGTGCCTTGACCACTTTAGCTTCCTTTGTGTTTCTCAGATGTGACAGCTTCCTTCTGCATATATTGTCACCTGCACCACAGGCATATTTTGCCTTCTTGCTCTTCCAGTGCCTGGAAGAACTGTCCCTGGTCTCTGCCTGAACTTTGTGGTGATAGTATAATGAGTGCTTAAAATTCAGGGCTAGGCCAGGGATGTGGCTCAGTAGTAGAGTGCATTGCATGTATGAGGCCCTGGGTTCTATTCCCAAAACCAAATCAAAACAAAAAAATTGGGGGTTTTTGGTTCACTTTGTTCCAGTTCAAATTCAGCTTTACCGTTTCTCTAACTTAGTTTTTATAGCTATAATACGGGGTGATATATGTATTTACGTCATAGGTTATTGAAAGTTTTTTTTTTCTTTTTTGGGCCACACCCGGCAATGCTTAGGGGGTTACTCCTGTCTCTGCACTCCGAATTACTTGTGGTGGAGCTCGGGAGACCTTATGGGATTCCGGGAATCAAATCAGCTGAGTGCAAGGCTAACGCCTACCCACTGTGCTATCACTCCAGCCCCTGAAAGGTTTAAATAATGTTTTTTGTTTGTTTTTTTTTTTTGGGGGCCACACCTAGTGGTGCTCAGGCCTTACTCCTGATGACACTCAGGGATCACTTGAGGCTACTTTATCACTCTGCCATAAACACTGGAGTCCTGTTCAGAGAAAGAAAGTGCCCAAACTATATTTCTTCTTTGTCACTTTCTGCCCCAGTGTATATAAGTGCAGTCATAACAGATGAGGAGTGATCATTCATTTTTACCATGGCTAACATTTTAAAATGTAGGCAACACCCTGGGCACCTACTTTGTGAAAGAACTTTAGAAGACCTTCCTATTGAAGGACCGAAGGGGATTGATGAAGATGATCCTGTTAACTCCTACTACAACATGAAACTGACCAAATTCTCCTTTCAAGTTGATAGGTATAGAAACTTTCTTTCGGGTTTACTTTATTTTCTTTCTTTCTTTCTTCTTTTTTTTTTTTGTCATACTGATTCTACTATTTTTTCTTAAGGTCTTTACAAAGGAATTTTTTTTTTTTTTTTTGGTTTAGGAGGGTAGGGGTTGGGGCCCACACCTGACTGTGCTCAGGGCTTTTCCTGGTTCTGTGCTCAGGGGTCATTCCTGGCAGTGCTCAGGGAGATTGTTGTGCCAGAAATGGAACTGAGGGTTGGTAGTATTATACACTACTACTATAGTACAGGTCGTACTCCTGTACTATCTCTCTGGCCCCTGGTTTTGTTTTTTTTAAAGACATCTTTGCTGTGGTTTAGTGTTTTACTTAATGCCTTTCATTTGAGTTCTGCTCTATCTTTCCAGGTCTTGGAAAGCCCAATTGTCGTCATTAGATGAAACAATAGCAAACTCCAAACTAGAGGTTTCCAACTGTGGTTCTTGGTTCCAAGATATATTGCGTTTGGATTCCTCAAAATCTGCTACTCACAGTACCATTATGCCATGCTATGACTTCTTGTCACAAGACATAATGTACAATCAATGTAATTTTTCATGGAAAGATGACAAGGCCAGTGACCCAGGAAAACCATGGAAGATAATGCACATCAGTGAGAAGGATCCTATCAAGCTTAAATGTATGTCTGTGACAAGGTTCACTGCTCTCTTTTACGTGGGCAATGGAAGGAACACACTGTACCATTGTCCTTTGGGATTTGGAGACCCAGGCTATGCAGCATTTTTCCCATCACAAAAGTGTGTTCCTATAGACAGCAGTGGAGACCAGCAACTGTGCTTTGTTTTGACAGGTGAGAATGTCTTGCTGGGGAGGGGGCGGGTGTGTGTGTGTGTGTGTGTGTGTGTGTGTGTGTGTGTGTGTGTGTGTGTGTGTGCTCTCTGCTCTGTACTTTCTTGAGTATTTTACTTCTGCTGCTCTGGTGGCATTAGTGTCTACTCTTACCTCCTAGGTAGTAATCTTTCATGAACAAAATTAGGTGTAATTCCTAGTAATGTCACATGTGTTCAATTTAGTAATTTTATTTCTGTGCACTTAAAAAGTTTGAGTTATAGAAGTTGATATTAATTATCCATGGATAATTATCTAGGATTTTTATTTGATTTTAGTTTGTACAAGCAAAGACAGGCTACACATAGCTGGATTTAGGCCTATATAAGCCATAGATTATGCTGTTGAGGCTTTTTAAAGTGTAACAAACTTTCACACAAAATCTACATTTTCAGGTGTTAGCACACAGCATAAAGACCTGACACTACACCTGCATTTTTTCATAATTTCACTGGTTGAAGTGGGATTTTATTTTTCTTAGGTTGGCCATCTTTCTGATTAGGCTTGCCACGTGCTTAGCTACCATAAAAAATTTGGTTAGAGTTTTCAAAATACATATCATTTATGCCAAAACTTCCTGCCAAATTGTTGAATGTTGTCGAGTTTATCATGTGTCTCCTCTTTTTACCGGTAATTTTATTAGTTCATTCCCATGACCTAATATAATGGTTTGAGGCTCTTTATGTTCCTGGAGCAAGCAGATGCCCTTGGGCTC
The DNA here is from genome assembly GCA_021461705.1 of Cryptotis parvus. NCBI lineage: Eukaryota > Metazoa > Chordata > Mammalia > Eulipotyphla > Soricidae > Cryptotis > Cryptotis parvus. The sequence goes on from JAJIBD010008845.1 coordinate 53,874, forward strand.
TACTAGCATGAGACAGGACATATGGAGATGTTACTGGTGCCCGCTCTAGCAAATAGATGATCAATGGGAGGATAGTGATATTTACTTTATTTATTTATTTATCTATCTATTGCTTGCTTGCTTGCTTGCTCGCTCGCTCGCTTTCTTTTTTGGATCACACCCAGCGATGCTTAGGGGTTACTCCTGGCTCTTTGCTCAGGTATTACTCCTGGCGGAGCTCAGGAGACCATATGAGAAGCTGAGGATTGAACCTGGGTCGGCTGCGTGCAAGGCAAATGCCCTACCCTTGTGCTATTGCTCCAACCCCTGTGCCTCCTCTTTAATACTAAGCTTTTGTATCTGTGCTTCAAGAGCATGCTGCTAATTGTTTTATTTTAACAAACTAGAAGTACGACTTTTTAAACGCTTCCCAGGTATTCATCATGAAAAATTTTGTCAAGTAGAAAAATAAAGTTCAGTTCTGTTTCATAAGATGCAGTGTTCTTATGAGAATGCCTTCTGGTTAGTTTTTTTAAAAACACACACACGCAAACTCTTGGTGGATAGGAGATAGCTCATGTAGTAGAGCATGTACTTAATATGTGCAAGACACTTGAGTTTGCCCCCTGAACTGCATAGTCCCCAAGCATTGTCAGGTATCACTTGTGTCACTTGTCTTCCCGATGTTCATCGATTTGCTCCAGCGGGTACCAGTAACATCTCCATTTGTCCCTGTCACGTAGTCCAAGGTCATCTGCTTGCTACAGGAACATGAAGAGCCTCAAACCATTCATTCAGGTCATGGGAATGAGGTCTATTATTGTTACTGTTTATGGCATATTGAATATGACACAGGTAGCTTGCCAGGCTCTGCTGTGCGGGTGGGATACTCTCGGTAGTAGGTAGACTTTCAGTTCATTCATTTACTGATGAACCAGGTGGCCAATGGGGAGAGCCGATAGCAACTCTGCCTCATGTATCTGTGTCTCTGGTTCAAGCATACCTGGACTTGAAATAAGCTTCTCTATATGAGGGGGCTCTGACGAGCAGGGCTTGAGATTGGCTTTTCTTTTGGGTGGAGCTCTGACGACTATGCTGTCTGGATGTTGAAAATGGCTGCCATCATGGTGCGGGGGATTCCTCTGGCTTCTTCTGAGGCTCTGTTGGGTGGCGGGCCAGGGCCAGAACCCGCCCCCCTCCCCGGATGCCTCATGACCAGCTGAGCACAGGGAGAGCCGGTAGCAGCTCTGCCCCATGTATCTGTGTCCATTGCCAAGGTATAGCCCCTAAAAATATTTAATAAAATTAAAAAATCATTAAAATTTAAAAATCAATTTAAAAATCAGGCAGAGCCTGGCAAGCTACCCGTGTTGTATTTGATATATATGCCAAATACCAGTAACAATTATAGACCTCATTCCGGAATGGATTGAGGCTCTTTATGTTCCTGGATCAAGCAGATGCCTTGGGCTCTACTAGCATGAGACAGGATATATGGAGATGTTACTGGGGCCCGCTCGAGCAAATCGATGATGAACGGGAAGACAGTGATACAGTGAAAAATCATTGAAAAATCATGAGCTAACTGGTAGCACTCAAATATATTTGTAGTTAATATTTATAATTATATTCATTCAATATATTTTTGGGGGTTACACATGGCAATGCTCAGGGGTTACTCCTGGCTCTGCACTCAGGAATTACTCTACTCCTGGCTCTGCACTCAGGAATTACTCCTGGCGATTCTTGGGGGACCATATGGGATTCTGGGGATTGAACCCAGATCCCCCTGCATGGAAGATAAACGCCCTAACTGCTGTGCTATCACTCTGGCCCCTCATTCATATCACTCTGGCCCCTCATTAAATATTTGTAATTAGAAATTAGTTTCTAATTACCGTAATTAAAAACTAATTCCTGCCAATTTCTAGTACCTAAATCCCAATCATTTGTTATTTAGACAGATAACCAGGGCGTTTTTCAGCTCTTACGGAGATTGCTCCTGGACATGTTAAGGAACTATAGATGGTGTCAGAGATCAAACTCTGGTCTCCCACATGCAAAGCATGTGCTCCAGTGCATTATTTCTCCAGGCCAACAATCCCAATAATTACTAAAGCTAAATTTTATTTTTTCCCTTAGAAGATGGACTCTCTCTGATTTTGTTTGGTTTGACTCAAGAGGAGTTTTTAAATAGACTAATGATCCATGGAAATGCCAGTACTGTGGATTCTCTCTGCCATCTCAATGGTTGGGGAGGTGCTCAATCCCCATACATGCATTAGAGGTAAGAGAATTATTGTCTGTAGGACGTTGTTTTTTTGTTATATACTTGACTAAAAATTTGGGAATACTACATTGCCTCCCCCAAAAAAAAAAAAAAGCTTTTATTGTTACCCATTCATTTGCTTAGTTCTGGCCATTTCATTATTCTAATTTTGTACAGTAGTACAACAGTTGAATTTTGGGGACTTAAAAGATACAAAAGATACACATATTTAAGTGCTTTACATTTATAGGGACTGTGGCTCTGTTGTAAAGTACTTAACTTGCATGTTTGGAACCCCTGAGAAAATCCCTGGCACTAGGGGTAAAAAGATAAACAGAAAATGAAGGAAACAGCAGACTGAATGAAGTGAAAAAGGGGTCTGAGAGATAGTACAATAGTATAAAAGGTCGGGAGCTTGCCTTGCATGTATCTTGACCCAAGCATGATCCCTAGCACCCCTTATGATCTCCTGAGCATGCCAGGAGTGATTTCTGACCTTAGTAAGTAAGCCCTGAGGATTGCTGGGCGTGGCCCCAAAGCATGAATGAATGAATGAATGAATGAACGAATGAATGAATAGATAAATAAGTGGAAGCAAGATAGGGATGTTTAAATGGGGTCTTTTTTATTATTTTTTTCTAAAGCATAGTGATTTACAATATTGTTAAAGATAGGGTTTTATATAATTCTCTTAACACCACATTCCCCACCAGTGTCTCAAGTCATCTTTTTTTTTAAAACATTTCAGTTTTTATTCTAATCCAGCCATATAAGAAACAACCTGAATTTACATAACATTTCATAGTTTGAAAATATTTTATGCGCATTATCTAGTTTTGTCCTAAAGCAACCCATGAGATGGGTTAGGCAGTTTTTGTTTTTAAATTTGATTTTACAGTCAGGTGTGCTCAGGGCTTACTCTTGACTTTTTGCTTAAGAATCACTCCTGACTGTTCTCAGAGGACCATAAGGGGTGCTGGAGATAAGCCCCAGGCCTACCTCATGCAAGGCAAGTTCCTTGCCCACTATACTATGTTTTCAGCCCGAATTGGTAGGTTTTTGTTCATTTTACACATGACAAATTGCTGTGTGTCTTAGGGATGTTTCAAAAAGAGTTCAGGAGCCAGGGCAATAGTACAGTGGGTATGATGTTTGTCTTGCACATGGCCAACTTGGGTTTGATTCCCAGAGTACCTTATGGGCCCCAAGCACAATCAGGAGTAATTCCTCAGTGCTGAGGCATAAGTAACCCCTGAGCATCTCCAAGGGTGACCCAAAAAAGGGGAAAAAAAATTAAATAGTATATAGACCACTGTTTTGGCCTTGGTTTCCCTCCACATGCCTAGGTATGATTTATTTTATTTTTTTTTTTATTTTTTTGCTTTTTGGGTCACACCCGGCAATGCTCAGGAGTCACTCGTGGCTCTGCACTCAGGAATTATTCCTGGCGGTGCTCGGGGGACCATATGGGATGCCGGGGATCAAACCCGGGCCGGCATGGGCCAGCTGCGTGCAAGGCAAACGCCCTACCTGCTGGGCTATCACTCCGGCCCCTGCCTAGGTATGATTTAAGTGATAGTAATAAACCAAAATTTCCTGTAATCCAGGTAGGAAATAGATCCTCAGGGGGCTGGAGTGAGCTGGAGGTAGAGCTCTTGCCTTGTACCTGGCTGCCAGGGCTTTGATCCCTGCCATATGGTCCCTGAACCCACCAGGAGTGATTCCTAAGTGAAGAGCCAGGAGTAACTCTAGATGAATTCTCTTTTTTTTTTTTTTTTTTTTTTATTTTTAAAATTACAAAGATATACAATTAAAAAGTTCATATTTGGGTTTTGGTCAAACAGTGTTGCAGCACCGATCCCGCCACCAGTGCCCATCTCCCACCACCAACGTCCCGGTTCCCTCCCCTCCCCCAGCCCTGCTCCATGGCAGGTTCTTTATTGAATTCTCTTTTCTATTCCACATGTAATTTCGGAAAATCTCTCGCCTGAATCTGCCTGGTGCAGTGTTCTGTTGACTTTCAAAACTTTAGTCTTCTTTAGTCCTTTTGTTCTAAGACCAGCATCATTATCACCTGGGGATTTATTGGAAATGTGAATTATTAATTTGCACTTTAGGCCTTATACATCAGAAATCTCAGCTGAGGGCCGGAGCGATAGCCCAGCGGCAGGCGCGTTGCCTTGCATGCGGCCGGCCTGTGCCGGCCCGGGTTCAATCCCCGGCATCCCATATGGTCCCCGAGCACCGCCAGGAGTAATTCCTGAGTGCAGAGCCAGGAGTAACCCCTGAGCACCGCCGGGTGTGGCCCAAAAAAAAAAAAAAAAAGAAATCTCAGCTGAGTAGGATTCAACAGGCCAAAGTTTAGCAAGCTCTCCAATGATTTTTCAGGCTCAGTCAGGATAACACACTTTTTCTGTCAAGGGCCAAACAGTGAATATTTTAACTTTGACACGAGGAGCCAACTAGTAAATTATGGTGCTTTTGTAACCACTGGTTATATTATCACTGTATCACTGTCTTCCCGTTCATCATCGATTTGCTCGAGCCGGCACCAGTAACATCTCCATATGACCTGTCTCATGCAAGTAGAGCCCAAGGGCACCTGCTTGCTCCAGGAACATAAAGAGCCTCAAACCATTCCATCAGGTCATGGGAATGAGGTCTATAATTGTTACTGGTATTTGGCATATCAAATACGGCACTCGTAGCTTGCCAGGCTCTGCCGTCCGGACTTCCCCTCGTCAGAACTCCACCCAGCAGACCAGACTATCACAGCCCGGCTCATCGAGATCCACCCTGCAGCAGTCTTTTTTAAATCCAGCTCAGGTTCATCAATAAATGCTGGATTTTTGAGATGACTACAAGAATATGATTATATTATATATGAATTAATGGGTATATTTGGAAACAGTTCATTTTCAGAAACAGGTAAGGACTTGATTTGGTTGACAGACCTTTGCTTTCTTTTTTTTTCTTTTTTATTTGTTTATTAAAACATCATGATTTACAGATCTCCTCACAATACAGTTGTCACAAGCATTCATTGCTCAACACCAGTCCCACCATTGCCACCAAAGGATACCACCCCCCACCACTCCCGACCCCCCACACCAGCTCCCATAGCCAGCTGCAACCACATTGATCATTGCAATATGTACATTGGGAAGGTCCTGCCAAAGAACTGACTTTAAACTGAAGAACTACTCTTTGAAAGTAACTTTTGTTTTCATGGGTGTTTACTAAGGATGACATGGACAATTCTGTAACTCTATAATAATTCTTATTTCAATTATATCCACAAAGATGTCATTCTAGACCTTTGCTTTTTAGTACCAGCTATAGGCCAACTGAGATCTGCAGATGACTTTCAGGCATCAGGTGCTTGAGGTGCCTTTAACACTGTTGCTTTTCTAGTCTTCATTTTGTGCTTCCAGGATGAATTTAGGTAGATGCAAAAAAAGTACTCTTGTCTCTAAACTGCTACACCCCAGATCCCAGTACTGTTACTTTCCTAGATTTTTTTTAATCCCCTGAGAATTTTTCACGCTTTCTTTAAACTGATTATATATTTATTCAACTGAATATTTACTATTTTTTTTTTTTTTTGGGTCATACCTAGCGACATGCAGAAGTTACTCGTGGCTGTTTGCTCAGGAATTACTCCTGACGGTGCTTGGGGGACCAAATGGGATGCTGGGGATGGAATCCGGTCGGGCGTGCAAGGCAACGCCTTACCTGCTGTGCTACCGCCTCCGGCCCCTGGATATTTACTTATTTTTTTTTAATTACTAGCAGATTTGGGGCCGGAGCGATAGACCAGCGGGTAGGGCGTTTGCCTTGCATGCGGTCGGCCCATGCCGGCCAGGGTTCGATTCCCGGCATCCCATATGGTCCCCAGCACCACCAGGAGTAATTCCTGAGTGCAGAGCCTGGAGTAACCCCTGAGCATTGCTGGGTGTGACCCAAAAAAGAAAAAAATAATAATAAAAAAAAATAAATTACTAGCAGATTTTTAATCTTATTTTAGGCACTGTAGTTTATAATACTTTTTAATAATAGGGTTTCATACTTAGTGTTCCACCACCACCCTCTACCAGCATGTTTCTCCCTCAACCTGTGTATCACTCCTTCACCTGCCCCACCTCACTGTCCTTCTCCTTGGTAAATGTAGTTCCATAGACAGACTCTCAGGTTCCCTTGTCTTTGGCTGTTTGTTATTGTGACAGTGGATCAGAGTCTAAGTCATAGCTCCATATTCAGCTGATTAGCACACACATTTATATAAATATGGTTTTTAAGTCTGTTTTTCAGTTAACCTTATGTCATGCTGCTTTAACATTTAAAACATATTACTAATTATGTGGGCAATTCCTAACAGCCTACTTTTGGATGTAGATTTATAGAATGATAGAATTGGGATTGGAAGGGTTTTTAAATCTAACTCCTGTTTCTACTGAAGCAGGGATTGATAGAAATGTTATGGAGACTTGCTCGGGATTGCATAATCATTATCAGAATTCTCACTATAACTGAGTGAGGATTACTATACCTTATCCTGCAAGATAAGGTAGATTTATGTCTCGCTTAGTTTTAATACATGAATTCTAAAAAAATGCCCCCAGAAACTGTGTTTTTATTTTCCTTTGGTTGTAAGGTTTTTCCCTCCCATTTCAGGCTGGAATAGAAAATGCGTCAGCTGGACACAGTAGATTTTTTTTTGAAGAGCAAGGAAAATCTTTTAAATCCATCTTCAAAATCTTCTGTACTCGATCAGTTTAATCACTTTCCATCCCACCTATATCTAAAAAAGTAAGTAGAATAAAGATATCTTCATTTATATGTCACTACCTTTTTTTTTTCTTTTTGGGTCATACCCGGCAATAATCAGGGGTTAGTCCTGGCTCTGTATTCAGGGATTACTCCTGGCAGTACTCAGGGGACCATATGGGATGCGGGGATCCAACCCCGGTCGGCTGTGTGCAAGACAAACTCTGTACCTGTTGTGCTATCGCTCTGGCCCCTATCACTACCTTATTTTTAATAATCACTTTCTGATTGTTTTCTTATTACTAGTTATTTATTTACCAAAACTCAGTCATGAGATTTCTCTTTTTACATTTTTATTAGGCACTGTGATTTACAATAATGCTACTGGTAATGTTTCATGCATACATTGTTTTAGCACCAGACCCACCACCAGAGGGCCAATTTTCCTCCACCAATGTCCCAAAGGTTCTTTCCTTCCACCTCTTTTCTGTCTTTGGCCACTTGTTGCTCCAACATATGAGAGAAATCATTTTGTGACTGTTTCTTCTGACTGACTATTCATCATGGTACCCTCTAGTTCCATTCTTTGTATTTAGCGGATTGCATGATTCTATCCTTTACCTGGAGATTCTCAGGTGTTACTCCTGACTCTGCACTCAGGAATTATATCTTGTGGTGCTTTGGGAATCATATGGGATGCTGGTATCAAACCTGGGTTGGCCATGTGCAAGGCAAACACCCTATCTGCTGTGCTGTCGCTCTGGTCTGATTCCATCCTTTCTTATAGCTGTGTAGCTATTGTGTAAATATACAACAACTTCTTAATCCAATTTTATTTTTTTTTGGGGGTCACACTCAGCAGTGCTCAGAGGTTACTCCTGGCTCTGCACTCAGGAATTACTCCTGGCAGTGCTCAAGGGATCATATGGGATGCAGGGATTGAACCTGGGTCATCTACATGCAAGAAGTGATATAGATGGCTCATATGGGAGTTATGTTCTATTTTGAGAAATCTCTATATTGCTTTCTATAGAGGTTGAACCAGTTGACATTCCCACCAACAGAGATGAAGATTCCTTTCTCACCATATCCCCAATAGTACTGGTTACTTTGAATTTTTGTTTTTATTTTTGGGCCATGCAGCAGTGCTCAGGGCTTATTCCTGGTTCTGTGTTCAGGGATCACTCCTGGTGGTGTCTTGGGGGACCATCTTGGATGCTGAAGATCAAACTTGGGTTAGTCACATGCAAGGCAAATGCCCTTCTTGGTGTGCCATCTCTTCAGCTCCTATTTTGAAATTTTGATCTAGGCCTTTTTACTGTGTGAGAGTTCTCGTTGTTTTGATTTACATTTCCCTAATAACAAGTGACAATCAGCACTTTTTCATTTTTTCATATGCCTACTAACTGTCCATATGTCTTCATGAGATTTTTCTTTCCCTTTTTGGGGGCGGTCTTTTTTTTTTTTATTTTTGGGTCACACCTGGCAATGCTCAGGGGTTAATCCTGGATCTGCACTCAGAAATTACTCCTGGCGGTGCTTAGGGGATCATATGGGATGCCGGGATCAAACCTGGGTCGGCCGTGTGCAAGGCAAACGCCCTACATGCTGAACTATCGTTCCAGTCCCTGGGATGGTCTTCTTTTTTAGGGTCACACCAGTAGTGCTCAGGAGTGTGCACTCAGGAATTACTCTTGGAGGTGCTTGGGGGACCATATAGGATGCAGGGGTCGAACCTGGGTCATCTATATGCAAGGCAAATGCCCTACCCATTATCCAATTGCTCCAGCCCCTATTTTTCTTTGTATTAATCCATGGTTTCATCCACAGGAGTGACTAAATAGAAAACAGGTGCTTATTGGCAAGAAAACAACCTAGGATGGAAAAGTTATTCAGCTAACATAGGACTGTAGAACAAGGTACAACAAATGGAAGTGAGGGGTCTGGTTTTATGTCAAGTAGAGCTAGGTGGTACAACAGTCTACACGTATTTAGTATTTTTTTTTTTCAGGAAAATTCTTGCATGTTTATGTGGTAGAACAGTGAGCATGCGTAGTTGAGAAAATATAGTCAGTTTGTTGAAAGAGTATACAGGTCATACTGACACAACAAAGACCTCCAAAGAGAGAAAGATCTATGTACCACTTTTAGTGGACACTTTTTATAGCAGAATTTTGGGGCCGTTTTAGGTGGCTTCTATACATCAGTCCTGGGAGGGGGCAGACAGGAGACATGTACCCAATTTGGGGGAAGAAATAAATTGGATATAGAGTATTTTAAGCCAGTCACATAAAAAAAGATAAACTATGGGGCCGGAGCGATAGCCCAGCGGGTAGGGTGTTTGCCTTACAAGCGGCCGGCCTGTGCCTGCCTGGGTTCGATCCCGGCATCCCATATGGTTCCCGAGCAGCGCCAGGAGTAATTCCTGCGTGCAGAGCCAGGGAGAAACCCCTGAGCATTGTTGGGTGTGACCAAAAAAAAAAATAAAATAATTTGGATCAAGTATGAGATGATCTGAGCCAATCCTATAGAGATAAACTGTACATAAAATAAGCTTTTCTTGTGAAGGGAATCGTGGCCAATTTCTAGGAATTTGGGTGGCAGAAAAATAGGATGAATATTTATGCTGAAGAAAACTGATAAAGCAGGAGTGCCTGGGCTAGTTCTAGGAACTGTGGAGCAGAACAGCAATGGTGGGGCCTCTGGAGTCTCCTGGACACAGCTGATTATCTTAGCAACGATGGTCTCAGTGTGCCAGGTCTTTGAAATGGGAACTTAAGTTGAGCATCTTTTTAGGAGGCTTTTGATAAACTAAACCTTACCAGAAAAAAAAGTTGGAGAAACATCAGGTTTATGTCTTAGTATGGTTGTGAGGAGAAAAGTGACTGTAGGTCTATGAAAGCACCATTGTACATCCTTAACTGACCATTTCTATTTTCCTTAAATGACCATTTCTGGTGCCTGCTCAAGCAAATCGATGAACAACGGGAAGACAAGTGACCATTTTTGTTTTAACCTGGGGGCTGGGATCTTTATCAGTTTGAAGGTATTTGTTTATTTTTGTTTTGTTTTGTTTTTTGCTTTTTGGGCCACACCCGGCAATGCTCAGGAGTTACTCCTGGCTCTGCATTCAGAAATTACTCCTGGCGGTGCTTGGGGGACCATATGGGATGCCGGGATCAAACTTGGGTCAGCCGTGTGCAAGGCAAACGCCCTACCTGCTGTGCTATTGCTCCGCCCCCCATGTGTGAAGGTATTTGTAAAGCTCTGTCTTGGCCCAATCAAAGACAAAAGAAGGCAGATTCTTGAATCTATTTTAAAACCTTAGCTAGAAGAGGATTGTCACATCCTAAAGACTAGTCACCTTAGGCCAGTTTGTTTTTCTATTTTTGCTTTCTTTGTTCTTTGTTTTGCTTTCATGTTTTTCTACTTTTTTTTTGTTTGTTTTGGGGTAACAGTCTTCTATGCTTAGGGCTTACTCGACTTTGTGCTCAGGGATTACTCCTGATGGGACTTGGGGTGGAGGGCCACACACAGTGATAGGCATCAAAGTCAGGTCAGCTGCATGCAAGGCAAGTACCTTACTCTCATTGTATTATCTTTCCACCTGCCTTTTCATTTTTAATACAGTACCAGGTATTTAACGCAGGCCTCGTAAACAAGTCCTATACTTTACCATTGAGCTACATCCTCAGCTCTGTTTAATAAATTTTAATTTTGTAAATAGTTTTTAGTTACATTTATTTTTGTGTGTGTAAAATTCATTTATGAACAATTATTGGAAGAAGCTTTCAGATGTAAAATTTTTTTTTATTCTAATTTCTAGAAAGAATTGGTTTGAGTGCGTAGAAAAATATCTAGTTCATGAATAGTAGCCTTCATCTCTTATGGTTGTTAGTCACTTTTTTGTTTTGTGTTCTGTTACTTTACATTATTCCCATCACTGTTCTGTCCTTTGGGGTGAGACTGGGAGCTGGGAATAAAAATGCAGGAATAGGGGCTGGAGCCATAGTACATCAGGTAGGATGTTTGCCTTGCACATGGCTAACCTGATTCAATCCCTGGCATCCTATGTGGTCCCCTGAGCACACCAGGAGTAATTCCTGAGTGCAGAGACAGGAGTAACCCCTGAGAAAAAAGCTCCACCCCACAAAAAAAAAAGTGGAAATAACTTTGCCACAGGGGAAAACACTTGTTTCTCTAATATTATTCTCATTTAAAGATGCAGTCTTAAAGGTGAGACCAGTGCTTTTACTGTTAATGTTTTCTGGGTTTTGGGCCAGCTCTGACTTACTCTTGGCTGTTCACTCAGGTCACAGCTGGCAAGTGCATTAACTCTGAACTGTCTCTCTGGCCCTGTGGGACCAATGCTTTTAATGAGAGTAAAACGGCTGCCTTACTAAGATATGCAGCTAGCAAATAGATTTTTTTTTTTTTTTTTTTTTTGGGGGGTCACACCCAGTGATGTTCAGGGGTTACTCCTGGCTCTTAGCTCAGGAATTACACCTGGCGGTGCTCAGGGGACCATAAGGGATACAAGGCAAACACCCTCCCCACTGTGCTATGGCTCCGCCCCAGCAAATAGATTTTAAGGACCCACATTTCTTGCTGCACCTCCATATTTAAGAGAGTAGTTTTGGAATCAGGCTTAATTTAAAATTTTGACTTTTGCCATTTGATTTCCATATTAGCTTGAGGAAGCTTTTTACCCTCTCTGAACAGTAATTTACTTGTCTTTGGGAGATAGGAGTCTTGTCAGAACCACGCTTCAGCTTGTTAAAAGTTGAGTGAGATAGTGGCCACAGACATACAGTGGGTAGGGCTCTTGCGCTGCACAGGAATGACCATGGTTTGATATCTGGTACTCCATATGGTCCTCCAAGCCCACCAGGAATGGTCCCTGAATGCAGAGCCAGGAATAAATGCTGAGCACCACTGTGGCCCCAAAACAAAAACGGTAAGTCCGATGACATTTATGAAACACCAGGTACAATGTTAAAGATACTGTAGGTGGTCGGTAGGCAGCACTCAGAAGCGGGAATCACCGGGAATTAGTCAGATGGAGCTTGGGTCGCCCCTTCCCTTCTCCATTTTGTCTGAACCCGGAAGCCCCTCCCAGGAGCTGCCCTGGAACAACCAGCCATATCATGCAGAGCCTCAAACTCGGCTGGGGGAACTGGAGCTCGGCTCTCCGCTAGCTCAGCTGACCATGAGGCCCCCAGGAGGACAGATGGGTTTTGGGTGTTGGCCCATCACCTCTGGGGGTCCTGGAAGCAGCCAGATGAGACTTGCCCACCATATTAGCAGCCATTTTCACTGTTTGTATGCTGACCATGAGGCCCCTAAGTTGCGCAGCCGCTTGCAGCTGCGGTCCATCAAACTAGTGGAAACAGTTATGTCTTTTAATGCATTCTACGATGTGTAGGAAAGGTAGGCGGGGGGGAGAGAGAGAGAGGAGAGAAAAGATATACAGAACCCACCAGGTAGTTGGGTGTGGGAGTGGGGAGGGAGGTGGGGACATTGGTGATGGGAGATGGGTTGGGGTGGAGGGATGGGTGTTGGAGCACTGTAGAACCAAAACTCGAGCATGAACATCTTGCAATTGTATGTCTAAAAGTGGTGTGATAAAATAAAAAAAAAAAAAGATATCGAAGGTGGTCAGAAAAAGATGATAGTTGTTAGTAATCTGAATAAATATAACTGGCATTAAACAGAATCACTTGAAGATAATAAGGTTCATAAAAGATTTATGAGTTCTGAAACTAAAGCTTGTTTTCAAATAAGAACTTGTTCAAGAATATTGCAAACAGGTTCTGGAGAGAGAGAGAGTACAGCAGGTAGGGCATTTCCCTTGCAGGGTTCAGTCTCTTGTCCCCATATAGTCTGCTGTGTACCACTTGGTGTAATATCTGAGTTCAGAGAGGAGTAATCCTGAGCATTGCTGGGTGTGCCCCTCCCCCACCAAAATAAAAAGTGAAAGCAGTACTTTTATTTACTTTTTAAAATTTTTTTGCTTTGTTTACACCCAGTGATGCTCAGGGGTTGCTCCTGGCTCTACACTCAGGAATTATTCCTGGCATTGCTCGGGGGACCATATGAGATGCCTAGAATTGAACCCAGCTGACAGCTTGCAAGGCAAATGCCCTACCTACTGTACTATCTCTCCAGCCCCGAAAACAGTACTTTTAGATGTTCATTATTAGGGTATTCTTTACGTTAACTTCTTTGTTTCTTTCTCAGATGTGGAAGAGCTAACACCAGCATTGGATTTGCTATGCTCATCAATTAGAGAAAGTGATTCTGAAACCCAGAGCAAACACTTTTCAGAACAATTGCTTAATCTTACACTGTCTTTTCTTAACAAACAAATAAGGGAACTTTTTGTTCATAATAAAGGTAAGAATAGCAGCCAAGGAGGCAACTGTAGTTCCTGTGTCAAAACAGATATAAAATTGGCTCTAATGCTTGAGAAAATTTAAGCCAGTGGAGTACACTTTGCTAGAATTGAGCAAAGTCATTGTGTGACTTAGTGAGTGAATTTGGGATCTGGTGCTAAGAAAGTTGGCAGAAAGACCTATGCAGAAAGTGCCAAGTTCACAGCTAATCACTCTGGAGAGAGAACAAGTGATTATTTTGAGGGGGTGCAGGATGCGCCATACTTGGGCTACTCCTAACAGTGTGTTCCTGGGTCTGTTCTGTGAGTACTTGGGATTGACCCAAGGAAATGATGATTTTATAACCACAGAGCTAACAGAAAATAGCATAATAAACAGAAAGACTTGAAGATTATCACTTGGGCCAGGAAGAAGATTCAAAGAACCAGAGTATGTCTTTTGCATTTAGTTTCTGGAGCTGCATCATTGCTGGAGCACCACAGGTCCTTGGAATTTAAGACCTAAAAAATTATCTTTTGGAATTTGAAAGCATTGAGATTGAACTTTGACTTTTCTAGAATGCTCTGATCAGCTATGATTTTTCTCTTTCCCCACACATTAAATTGACACATTAATGTTTTCCATAGAGTTAGATGAACAGCTGCAGAAAGGAGTGGACATTCTGTCCAGATACATTAATGAACTTCGAACCTTTATGATAAAGTTTCCTTGGAAGCTAACAGATGCTGTAAATGAATATGATGCAAATGAGAACGTCTTATCAGTAAAGGAGAGCAGTGTGTGGGAGAAACTCAGCACTGAGGTAAATATGAATAATGCTCTTTAGAAACTGCATACTTGTGATTGAGGGTGTTAGGTTCTAGGCTCTGTGATTTCTGCACATGACTTTATATTCTAGTCTACACGCTTCATTTTTATTTGGAATAGACTCCCTCTAAATGCCAGGTTTGCTCATTGAATCCAGTGACAAACATCTAACCTCAAACCATTTCAAGGTCTACTTCCTTAACAATACCCAGGGAGTAAGACCTGGCACTTTGGACTTGGGCATTTTTGCCTGATCTTTCATTTATATAGATAGATAGATAGATAGATAGATAGATAGATAGATAGATAGATAGATAGATAGATAGATAGATATATCTATATATCTATATCTATATATATATATATTTTTTTTTTTGCTTTTTTGGGTCACATCCGGCAATGCTCAGGGGTTTCTTCTGGCTTTGCACTCAGGAATTACTCCTGGCGTGCTCGGGGGACCATATGGGATGCCGGGGATCGAACCTGGGCCGACACAGGCTGGCTGCGTGCAAGGCAAACGCCCTACCCGCTGGGCTATCGCTCCGGCCCCCTCATTTATAATTTTTTAATTTTAGTTTAGGAAGTTACAATGGTATTAAAATTCATTATATTGATATATAAACTATTATGCCCTACCACTACCAAAGTGTCCCACCCTATGCCTCTGACCATAGGTTTTAGTCTGTTGCCTCCCTCCTCTCCTTCCCATTTGCCCTATTTTTTTTTTTTTTTTTTGCTTTTTTGGGTCACACCAGCGATGCTCAGGGGTTACTCCTGGCTCTGTGCTCAGGAATTACTCCTGGCGGTGCTCGGGGGACCATATGGGATGCTGGGGATTGAACCCGGGCCAGCATAGGCCGGCCACGTGCAAGGCAAACGCCCTACCCGCTGGGCTATCGCTCCGGCCCCTTGCCCTATTTTTTTTTAAGAGTTGATAGTCATGCAACAAAGATATATGTACTTATTATGCCTAAGGATTGGAAGAAGCCCTCTACACACATGAGGAGTATTGGCGTTCAAAAGAAAAAGGTCAGGACTAGAGAGATAGTATACAGCAGGTAGGGCTTTTGCCTTTCACATTGGCTCACCTGTGTTCAACTCCCAGCATCCCATATAATCCCCTGAGTACCAACAGGAGTAATTCCTGAGTGCAGAGCCAGAAGTAACCCCTGAACATTGCCAGGTGTGACCCAAAAAAGCAAAAACAAACAAACAAAAAAAAAAACACTGTCAAAATAACTGAACCCACATGATCAGACTCATTAGGAATGAAAGTGATAAGGTTGAGATGGTTCACAGGTGGTTTTGGCTTTTGTTTTCTTAGTAGGTTGCAGTTGACTTAATAGAAAGGTATAGACTATCCAGAAAGATTCCTTCCTGGGGCTGGAACAATAGCACAGCAGGTAGGGCATTTGCCT
Source organism: Cryptotis parvus (assembly GCA_021461705.1). Classification (NCBI taxonomy): domain Eukaryota; kingdom Metazoa; phylum Chordata; class Mammalia; order Eulipotyphla; family Soricidae; genus Cryptotis; species Cryptotis parvus. Next base: position 69,509 of record JAJIBD010008845.1, read on the forward strand.
TGCATGCAGCTGCCTGGGTTCGATCCCCAGCATCCCATATGGTCCCCTGAGCATTGCCTGGAGTAATTCCTGAGTGAAGAGCCAGGAGTAACCCCTGAGCATCACCGGGTGTGACCTAAAAAGCAAAAAAAAAAAAAAAAAAAAAAAAAAGTTCCTTCCTGTTCTCTCATGGACTTTAGGTTCTTTTTTTCACCCCGTGTTTATTTCCTTTCTCCCCCCAATCATTAATATTCTTTTATGTTTGCAGTGCAGCTATACCATGTCCACGCCAAAGTGCCCAGATCTCTCCACCATTATTGCAAGGTTCCTTTGCCCACGCTTTAGCATTCTCCTAGTCCTTTTGATTACATTCCATGGCTTGGTAACATTAAAGAATGTAAAACCCCACTTTGCTTTTAAATTACTCAGATGAGTGAGATCATCTGGCATTTGTCTTGGCCTTTCTGAGACATTTCACTTAGATGACTATATACATATATACTTATACATACATATGTATATCCAGTTTCTTTATTCGACATCTGCTGCTAGGCAGAAAGGTTGGTGGTTCAAGCCCACCCAGGGACGCCAGATGTAGGAGCGCCGCCGGGTTCCCGACAGTGTCGGGAAGCGAGTTCCCTTCTACCACCGGGCCGGCGGGAATAGATGAAGGCTCAGGAATCCGATGCAGTTTTAAAAAGGGCTTTACTATCACAGGATCCAATATACAATACAAGAGCAGGGAAAACCTCCGAACTCTGGGTTTCCAGCTAGGCCCCAGCCAGGTGTAGGCCAAGATGGCTGCCACCACATGTTGAGGCCCAACAGAGAATGGAGAGGATGGAGAAGCAAAACACCAAGGGAAGCCGAAATGGCAAAAGGGAAAAAGAGAGAGAGCTTTTTTCTTCTTGCAGCCTATCTTATAGCTAGAAATCCGCCCCAACTCCCAAGACCAGCCCATTCTGGGCTGGGCTATCTAGAGATGAAAACAGGAAAATAGTTCTATAGAAATGTAGCAACTTCAGGAGACCATCTGGCTGTTTGGACAAGGACCAAGACCCAAGGGACAAGGACCCAGAGCTAATTAAAAGCCTCCTAGCAGAGCTGGGAGAAGCTATAAGCTAAATGTAACTTCCCCTGGCAGGAAGAGTCAAATGCCCTCAGGTAATTTCTCCCAGCCCCTCACCTAATGTCTTGAGCCAGGATCTGTCTGGAATTGCCTTTATAGGGTAGAGAAGGCGGTTTCTGAGATGGCATGTCTCTGTACCAAAGACTAATACTAATGCCAGTTAAATATTTCTCCAAGCCTTCACAAGAGTCTCGTCTACTTCACGGTAGTTTTGTATTTTAGTTGCCTTTGAGTATCAGGGAGCCATGCTTGCTTGCTTGCTTGGGGGCAGAAGCATTTCTCTCTGGTCTAATTACTTAGAGATCCAACGTGGCCAGGCAAATATGCTGGTAAGATCTAGCTAGTCCCACGATGATTGTGGTAGCATGAGAGAATATTCATACCAGCCAGTACAGAATACATGGTCAGATAAGACATTCAGGCTATCCCCCTATCTATGAAGTGACCGGCAGGAGGCAATCTAGGGCAGATGCAGAGGCCTAGGCTTTTAGGTGTTGTGCAACAGCTAGGCACTTGAGTTGTTCCTAGATATTGTCTAGAAGTGCACATACGATTTGGGATTAGTTTTTATGTTTTGGGCATAGGTCCAGGAGTAGAATTATAGGGTCAGGTGCCAGAGCGATAGCACAGCGGTGAGAGCATTTGCATATTGCAAGCTGTCCATCCGGGTTCAATCCCCAGCATCCCATATGGTCCACGAGCACCACCAGGAGTAACTCCTGAGCTTCGCTGGGTGTGACCCCCCAAAAAAAAATTGTAGGATCAAATTGAACTACTACTACTACAATTCAAATTGAATTACACAGTTTTTTGAGAAGTGTCCAAACCATTTACTAAAACTAAGTATCATTCTCATCAGTAGCGCGTGAGTATTTTTTAAGTCACATCCCTGCCTGCACTAATTGTTTCTGGACTAGATTAGGTAATGTGATTATAATAGTGTTAAGGGTTTGTGGTTTTAATATACAAAGTCAATGCGCCTCATCACCACTAAAGTGCTAATGCCTTCCACACATATTCCTATGTTGCCTGTAATCTGCCTCTTCATTCTGAACTTCACCCCTTACAGCTTGGTACTCAATCTCATAATCCAAGGCCAGGTATTTGCCATCGTTTGGTAGTGTGCATTCCCTTGTGTTGTCTGTCTCTGCTGCAGATGAGTCTTAGCATTCAATACTTGTGATTCTGACTGACTTCCTTGGCTTAATATGATACCCTCCAGTGCCTTCCAACTTTCAGCTGACTGCAAGATTTTATCTTTTACAGCTGCATGATATTCTATTGTGTATGTGTGTACACACAATTTTTTCCCCTTGGTACTATTTGAAACTTTGTTTTTAAATTTCCAACACCCATCCCTTCACCAGTGTACATTTCCCACCACCTGTGTCCCTAGTTTCCCTCCCTCCCAGCCTTCCTCTATAGCAGGCACTTCTCTATCTCTTTTTCCCCTCCCCCAATCTTTGCTCAACCTTGGGAAGTTATAGGAATTCAGGAATCTACCCATTTCTTTGAGGTTCTCTCATATCATAAAGATTTTCAATGTATTTGCTGATGATTCTTTGAATTTCTGTGGTTTCTATTGTGATGTTTCCTCTTTCATTTCTTTTTTTTTTTTTTTTATGCTTTTTTGGGTCACACCCGGCGATGCTCAGGGGTTACTCCTGGCTCTGCACTCAGGAATTACTCCTGGCGGTGCTCGGGGACCATATGGGGTGCCGGGGATTGAACCCGGGCCGGCATGGGCCGCCAGCGTGCAAGGCAAACGCCCTACCCGCTGGGCTATCGCTCCGGTCCCCTCCTCTTTCATTTCTGATTTGGTTTGTTAGGGTTCTCTCTCGTGAGTCTTGCTAGTGGTTTATCAATCTTGTTTATTTTTTCAAAGAACAGCTCTTGATTTCATTGGTCATTTGGATTTTTTTTTTTTTTTTTTTTGGGGGTCACACCCGGCAATACTCAGGGGTTTCTCCTGGCTCTGCACTCAGGAATTACTCCTGGAAGTGCTCGGGGGACCATATGGGATGCCGGGGATCAAACCCAGGCCAGCACAGGCTGGCCTCGTGCAAGGCAAACGCCCCACCTGCTGGGCTATCGCCCTGGATTTTTTTTTTTTTTTTTTTGGGTCACACCTGGCTATGCTCAGGTTACTCCTGGCTCTGTACTGGAATTACTCGTGGCAGTGCTTGGCAACCTTATGGAATGCCAGCTTAATTTCTGCCCCAAGTTTTGTTATTTTCTTCCTCTTGCCATGTTTGGTCTTTTGTTGGTCTTTCTCTACAATTTTAAGCTGTGAAGTTAGTTATGTGGGCCCTTTCTTCTTTCCTTATGTATGCTTGCAAAGCTATAAGCTTTCCTCCTAACATTGCTTTTACTCTATCCTTCAAGTTCTGGTTGCTTGTGTCCTCACTCTCGTTCGTTTCCAGCAATCTTTTAATTTCCTCTTGGTGGTTGTTCAACGCGCTGTTCAGTTTTCAGCTGTTCAAAATTTGATTTGATTCTCCATCTCTGTGTGTGATTAACTTCTATTTTCAGTGCCTCATGTCTGAAAAGACAGTTGACACAGTTTATGTCCTCTTAATTTTATGAAGGTATATTTTGTGGCCCAATACGTGGTCTGTCTTAGAGGATGTCCCATGTGCACTGGAGAAAAATGTGTATTCGGCTATTGGAAGATGAAAAGCATTATATATATATATATATTAGTATATATACTAATTATATAATATATACTAATTATATATATTATAGTAATATATACTAATTGTGTGTATATATATACTGGAAGAGAGAAGACATATATATATATATGTATATATATATATGTATATATTAGTCCTTTAGTCCTCTCTCTTCCAGTTCATCCTTCAAAGTCAGCATTTCCTTGCTAAATTTTAGTCTCTTTGGTCTATCAAGAGGTGACAATGCAGTGTTAAAGTCTCCAGCTACTATTGTGTTGCTACCAGTGTCCTCCTTGAATTCTGTTAGTTGTTTTAAGTGTTTTTCTTGTCCCTCATTGAGTGCATATACGTTTAGGAGTGTAATTTCTTCCTGATTATCTCTTGATTAATAATGGCCTTCACTATCTCTTGTTACCTTTTTCAGCCTAAAATATATGTTGTCAGATACTAGTATGACCACCTCAGCTTTTTTTTTGAGAGTTCTTTGCTTGAAGATTTTCCAGCCTTTGGGGCCGGAGTGATAGTCCAGTGGGTAGGGCGTTTGCCTTGCACGCGGCCGGCTCATGCTGGCCCAGGTTCGATCCCTGGCATCCCGTATGGTCCCCTGAGCACCTCCAGGAGTAATTCCCGAGTGCAGAGCCAGGAGTAACCCCTGGGCATTGCCAGGTGTGACCCCCCAAAAAAAAAAAAAAGATTTTCCAGCCTTTCATTTTGAGTCTATGTTTGCTCTGACTATTTAAATGTGTTTTAAATGTGTTACCCAATAGTACAGTGGGTAGGACATTTGCCGACCCAAATTTGATCCCCGGCTCCACATATTGACCCCCCAAAACTTAAAGGAGTAATTCCTGAGTGCAGAGCCAGGAGTAACCCCTGAACATCACTGGGTGTGACACTGCCCCCTGCCCCCAAATAAAAACAAAATAAAAGTGTTTCTTGCAGGCAACAGAATGTTGGATTCAATTTTTGATCCATTTAATCCATTATGCCACCCTACATTTAGACTGTTGAAATTATTGTCATGAGGTTTTGTGCCATTTTCTTTAGAGAACTGTTATGTTTGTGGGTTTTGTCTTTCCCCTATAGTAGCCCCTTAAGTTTTTCTTTCAAGATTGATTTTGAGTCTATGAAGTTCCTGAGCTGTTGTTTATCTATAAATTTATGTATCATTCCTTCAAATCTGAATGAGTCTAGCCAGGTTGAGTAGTCTTGGTGAAACCTCCATTTATTTTAAGTTTTTTGGTGCTCAGAGGTTACTCCTGGCTCTGCACTCAGGTTTTACTCCTAGCAGTGCTTGGGGAACCATATGGGATGCTGGGATTGAATTGCGTGACAGGAAAACACTCTATCTGTTATAATATCTGGCCCCTGGTGTATTTTAACTATATCCCACCATTGTCTTTGTTCCTAGAGGGTTTCATTCGATGGATATGCTGTAAATCTTAAGGATGCTCCTTTGTATGTAATTTTTTAAAAATCTTGCTGCTGTGTGTTCCTTTTTCGTATTTAAGTAATGTGATTTACCATACTGTTAATGATAAATTTTAGTCTTTTTTTTTTTTTTTTTTTGGCTTTTTTGGGTCACACCCGGCAATGCTCAGGAGTCACTCCTGGCTCTGTACTCAGGAATCACTCCTGGCAGTGCTCGGGGGACCACATGGGATGCTGGGGGGTCGAACCGGGCCGACACAAGCCAGTCACGTGCAAGGCAACGCCCTACCCACTGGACTATCGCTCTGGCCCCAAATTTTAGTCTTTTCATTTGAATTTTTTCAGTTGCTTCCAGAGCCTCACTGTCTTGAGTTTGAATTCCTCTCAGTCTATTCTCTACATTATCTTCTAACATTTATTCTAAAATATGTATCTAATTATATCACCTCTTGCTTTTAAGATCTTTCTGTGTCTCTGTGTAAGTTTCAGGATCTGTCTCGTACACACAAGAGCCTCAGTGATACATTCTCTGCTTTTAATTTAAGTCTTACCTGCTACTTCTCTAGCTTTATTGAGTAATTTGGAGGTCCCTGAAGACTTTATGTCATTTTTTTTTTTGGTCACACCCGGCAATGCTCAGGGGTTTCTCCTGGCTCTGCATTCAGGAATTATTCCTGGCAGTGCTCAGGGGACCATATGGGATGCGGGGATCGAACCCAGGCCGGCACAGGCCAGCCGGCGTTCAAGGCAAGCGCCCTACCCGCTGGGCTATCGCTCCGGCCCTTGATGTCATTTCTTGCATCTGCACATTGATATTCCTTCTTATGAAAACAGAAGTCCTGTTTTCATGATACACACATACCACTTGTCTTTCAAACTTTTGTTTTATCAGTCACCTGCTCCAAAGCTTTTTCCTTGTCATGCTTCTTATTGAGATGTGCCTCTCTGGATCCTCTCCAGCACTACTGTTTGCCTGTGGCCTTGCTCTTGTCATACAGTCCCACAGTTTTTTGTATGTCTTCCACTGTCTGAAAGCTCTTAGAGAATGCGGCTGTTGCAATACTTATGTCTGATAATGTTGTCACCTTCATAAAACTTGTGCAAAAGCCCAAGGCTAAATGTAGTTTTTAATAAAAGTGCTTGTAAGGGCTCAATAAATGTTTGAGTTGATAATCATCATAAGGCAATAAAAGGGAACTTAACGACAAATGTTTTTCTTAGGAAGTCATTGCCAATGCTATTTTAAACAACAGAATACCAGAGGCACAAACGTTCTTCAGGATTAGAAGCCATTCTACTCAAAACCTTGAGGAATTGATTAGAGTAGGCCTAGATTTGGTCTTTGACAATGTAAAGAACAGCAATATAAAAGAAGCTTCTGAACTATTGAAGAATATGGTAAGTAGCATAATTCATTTATCTTAGATTTCTCAGTGGAAGATTACTGTATGTTTATTACAGGTTATTTGATATTAAATTTATTTAAATTCGTATTTGTATTTGGGTCACAAGCCAAACTTTCTGTCACTTTTACTGGAATAATGGTAGTAAAACTGAGAAATGTTCTTTGGTAGTGGGAACTATAATGAAGAGATTTTTTAATTAGAATGTCCGTTAGAATTAGCACTTTGTTAGGGGTACTTCTTATAGAAAGCTTCCCTTAGGATGGATCTATAGTACAATGTGTATAGAGTGCTTACCTTGCATGCTGCTGACCTGGGTTCAATTCCTATCATCCCATATGGTCTCCCAAGCCCCACCAGGAATAATTCCTGAGTACAGAGCCAGGAGTAACCCCTGAGCATCGCCAAGTATCACTTGTGTCACTTGTCTTCCCGTTGTTCATTGATTTGTTCGAGCAGTCACCAGTAACATCTCCATACATCCTGTCACGTGCTAGTGTAGCCCCAGGACATCTGCTTGCTCCAGGAACACGAAGAGCCTCAGACCATTCCTTCAGGTCATGGGAATGAGGTCTATAATTGCTGGTTTTGGGCGTATCATACAACACAGGTAGCTTGCCAGGCTCTGCCATGCAGGTGGTATACTCTCATCTCAGTAGTAGTCTCTCATCTCGTGCATTTACTGATGAACCACAGTGGGAAGAATCGGCTTTTCTCTTGGGTGGAGCTCTGACAAGCTATGGAGTCCGGATATTGAAGATGGCAGCCCTCATGGTGTGGGGATTCCTCTGGCTTCTTTTGAGGTTCTATTGGGATGGCGGGCCAGGGCTAGAACTTCGCCTTTCCTCCCGGGCACCTCAGGATCAACTGAGCACAGGGAGAGCCAGTAGCAGCTCTGCCCCGTGTGTCTGAGTCTGCATTGCCAAGTATGGCCCCAAAACCAAAATTTGAAAATTTTAACATATGTTAATGCATGAACAGTACTTTCTTTGTTCAGGACTGTCAGGGAGCTGCTGGGGTCCCCTAACAGTATTAGGACAGAAGTTCTCTTTTACCTCCAAGGCTGCCGGAGAACGGATGAAAACTCATGAGTCCAGCGCAGTTCCAAAAGACTTAGTAGTAGAACAAGCTCTACCACTGCAATTCAATATAATGGAAGATCTCTAGCTTTGGTCAGAACTTAGACCATACACGAGAACCCAAATTTCCTTCCAAAGAGGATCCCACCAGAGAGAGTCCTACCAAAGTGGATGCAGTACCTCAAGTCAGTCTCTTTACATACACAAAAGTAGTCCTAACTTTAAGGAAGGTCCTGTCAACAAAGATCAACTAAACAGCTTCTAGGGAGTAGAAGAGTGTAGTAGGATAGTGCCACACCCTACTACAGGTCTAAACAAATGATTATGTCAAGGACTAATCCCTTCTTCCTAGAGTATCTCTTATGTTGAAACACTGGAGAGTGGGGGCTGGTATAAAGTAACACATCTTAATTTCATGAGCTTCATGTAATCTAGATGGTACCCACAAAGTCCTTCTTATTTATTATGTTCACCAGGGTGATTCTTAGTATCTTGTTTTCTGTATACTGAAAGGGTCACTCTTGCCTGCTTGAGAGCAAACTAGTATGATTCTTCCTATAATTTTAAACATTTTTCCCATATAGCAGGTTTCTTTTTTATTTTTTTTTAAATTAATTTTTTTATTTTTACAATTACCAGGTTTCTTTTTTTAAAATAGATTGTCTCACCATGATACATAATAGTTTTATTTATTTATTTGTTTGTTTGTTTGTTTATTGAACCACCTGTGAGATACAATTATAAAGATGTTAATCGGGTCTCGGTCATGCAGTGTTCCAGCACCCATCCCTCCACCAGTGCCCCATTCCCACCACCAATAACCCACCCCTATGACTACCATAGGCCAAGACCCACCACTCACTCCCCATTCCATATCAGATTCCCCAGTTTGTTGCAATTACAATGATCATTACAGTGTATATATGGGCAACACCCTGGAAAGGACCTGGCTCTAAATTTGATTATTATCTAAGCCTGCCACAGCTGTGCGTCTGGCCTGTCCTCCGGCGTTTCTGGTAATGGTGACTGCGGGGCTCTAGCCATGCCCGCTGGATCACTGGAGGTGGAGGGATAAGGGCAGGGACCCAACCCCGCCTCCAAGCCAGGCCAGGCCACAGCAGCCCATGTGTCTGCTAGCCCTAGGAGCTGTGCTGAACCTGGCCAGGGACCAGACCAGTTTCACCCTCTTGTTGCTCCATGGATTGCTCCACATGGGTAGGAGCCAGCACAGCTGTGTGCCTGGCCCCCTTCCTATAATCTTTTATTTATTTTTTTGGGGGGTCACACCCAGTGAGGCTCAGGGGTTACTCCTGGCAGTGCCTGGGGGACCATATGGGATACCGGGTCAAATGCCCTACCCGCTGTGCTATAGCTCTGGCCCCATACTTCCTATAATCTTTTTTAAAAAAATGTTTTAATTATACCACCGTGCAATATACAATTAAAAGGATGTTCATGATTGGGTTTCAGTCATACATTTTTCCAGTACCCGTCCCTCCACCACTGTCCTATTCCCACCACCAATGTCCCCAAATTTCCTCCCTCCAACCCCAGCCTGCCTCTATAGCAGGCATTATTCCTCTTAATCTCTTCTCTCTCTCTCTCTCTCTCTCTCTCTCTTTCTCTTCGTCTCTCTCTCTCTCTCTCTCTCTCTCTCACACACACACACATTGTGACTTGCCCTACAGACATCTAGGGATCATGTAAATCTCTTTGTGTACATTCAATGTTCAGTTCTAGTATGGCGTTAACATTTCCCACAATCGGTAGAGCACTAGTATATATATATATATATATATATATATATATATATATATATATATATATATATATATATATATATATATATATATATATATATCACTAATGAACAGTCATTCTATACCTGTCCTTTTACCTTCTGATTAATTTCACTCAGCATGACAATCTCCATGTTTGTCCATTTGCATATAAATTTCGAACTTCATCTTTTCTGACAGCTGCATAGTGTTCCATTGTGTAGATGTACCACAGTTTCTTTAGCCAGTCCTCTGTTCTCCGGCATTCAGGTTGTTTTCAGATTCTGGCTATTGTGAATAGTGCTGCGATGAACATAAACGATAATCTCAGTGTAGCCAGGGTGGTAGTCTCCTGGTAAATTCTAACTGTCCCACACTGAGCCAGTGGGTATAAAGAGGAGCTGTGCCCAATCTAGATAACCTAGAAGTTATAGTAGATATATAATAATTCAGAAGTTGCTCATTCAGAGTCAAGGCGACTTCTGTAACTGCCACACACTCCATCAGTGTTTACATAGAAGAGAAATCTCATTAGCATGAACCCTGGCTTAAAAACATGTAAATAGATTAAACTGTGAGTAAATAGATTAAATAGATTAAACAGCAAACTTCCAAGCTAGCTAGGCCTGTCATCCAACAGGGGACAGCCTGTATTGTTCATGTGAACTTTGACATTTCCATTTGAACTTTGTTTTTTGGGTCATACGAGCAATGTTCAGGGATTACTCAGGAATTATTCCTGGCAGGGCTTGGGGACCATATGGGATGCCAGGGATCGAATCTGGGTTGACCACGTGCAAGGCTCTACCCAGTGTACTATTTTTTCTGACCCTCTATTTTGACTTTAATGGATCTCTGCTCTGTGCTCCACGGTTTTACTTAAGAAAGAGTCATTTTAGAGGTTGGTTTCCTGGACTAAGCTGATACCTGGTCCTAGTCTGTATGGGTGGGGTCTTACCTACCATAACTTTCTGGAGTAAAAAGTGGAAATATGTAAGGGGGTGTTATTTGGATTGACCTAGCTTTCAAGTGAATCATAGTAGGTATCCCTAGTAGTCTGGTTCCACAGTAGCCTGGCATTGACCTTAAATTGTTCTAGATGTTGCCTTTATTCTGGTAACATACTTAAGGCCTTAGGAATAAGCAGTAAATATGTAAAAGAGAAAAAAAATGAATGTTTACAAAAGCAGCAAAGTTAAGGAATTTTTTTTTCTTTTCTTTTTTGGGGGCTTTTTGTGTCATACCCTGTGATGCTCAGGGCTCATTCCTGGCTCTGCACTCAGGAATTACTCCTGGCAGTAGGAATTACTCCTGGCAGTGCTTGGGATACCAAATGGGATGCTAGGCTGGAGTAACTTTCTGGAGTAAAGAGTGGAAATATGTAAGGGGGCATTATTTGGATTGACCTAGCTTTCAAGTGAATCATAGTAGGTATCCCTAGTAGTCTGCTGTGGTCCCACAGTAGCCTGGCATTCACCTTAAATTGTAACCCTGGGCTGGCCCAGAGCAAGACAAACACCCAACCCACTGTACAATCATTTCAGCCCAGTTATGGAATCCTTAATACAGTACTTCTGTATCCAACATGTTTGTTCAAAATAGCTCCATTACAAAATGTAAGTTACTAAGTTTTCTTTGTTTATTATAGGGCTTTGATGTAAAAGACCAGTTGCTTCGGATATGCTTCTATACAACTGATAAAAATATCCGAAACTTTCTGGTAGGTAAAGGTGAGACTATATAGTTTAATTTTACTAGAAAACCTTGATGAAGCATCACAATATTTTCCTAATATCCAGTAAGGAAAAACGACTGTTCCTTTATATTTAAAAAAAATTTCTTTTTCATTTCTAGTAGGGGAAATTTTGTGTCACTATATATTAACTCATGGAGTGACCCCCACTCCATGAGGACCTCCATTTTCCTCATCCGGACTTCCCCCCTTGTCAGAACTCTACCCAGCAGACCAGCCTATCACAGCCCGGCTCGCGCAGCGCGCTGGCCACAAGCAGCCACGTGGTTCATCAATAAATGCTGAATTTTGAGATGACTAAAAGAGTAAGCTACCCACATGGTAGAGCCTGGCAAGCTACCCGTGTCGTATTTGATATGCCAGATACCAGAAACAATTATAGACCTCATTCCCATGACCTGATGGAATGGTTTGAGGCTCTTTATGTTCCTGGAGCAAGTAGGTGCCCTGGGGCTCTACTTGCATGAGACAGGACATATGGAGATGATACTGGTGCCCACTCGAGTAAATCGACGATGAATGGGAAGACAGTGATACAGTGATATATTAACTCAAAAATTTTAATGTAATTTTTTTTTTGTGGTGGCTATACCCATTAGAGCTGGGGAATGGAGAGAGTTGAGGGGTCCAGGGAATGTTTCTACAGTGCTTGGAGGCTACCACACCATACCTGATGATGCCTAAATAAGCATGTGATACCAGGGACCAAGTCAAGGGCCTCATACTTGCTAGGCATGTGTTCTAACACTTGAGTCACGTCCCACCAGAGTTCTTAAATGGTGTTTAATCTTAATGACATTTACTTTATAAATGTGCTTGATTTTTGAGAGACCACTTCTTTAATTTAGTTATCTTTTATTCAAGGTTGAAATCTTAAAAGAAAAAAAATTATTTTTTCTGAAAAAGAAAAAAGAACTATAGACATCGTGCATCAAGTTGAGACATTATATTCAGGACATTTCCAAGAAAATATACAGATCCAGTCCTTTCCCAGGTGATCCAGTCTTACCAGCTTTCCTTTTGATGATGTGAGAAGAGTAGACAGTGTTTTTAATTGTTAGTATGCACAGATCTATGCACAGATCTCTTATGTGAAACTGAGCTTACATTTCCTATGCAGGTAAAGCTGTGTCACCTAGAAGGGACTAAGGAATTTCCCATCATTTCAGTAGTTACATGATCATATATATTTTTAAAATAATAAACATATACTTGGGGGTGGGAGTGATAGCCCAGCGGGTAGGGCGTTTGCCTTGCACGCGGCTGGCCCATGCCGTCCTGGGTTCGATCCCGGCATCCCATACGGTCCCCGAGCACCGCCAGGAGTAATTCCTGAGTGCAGAGCCAGGAGAAACCCCTGAGCATTGCTGGGTGTGACCCAAAAAAGAAAAAAAATAAACATATAATTAAGAGTATTCAATTTATTATATATTCCCGAAAGAGTATATATTCCTCTGTAGATAAGGGATTGATGCCTTCACTTTTAGGTTTTGGAGAAAGGAAAAGGACTTTTTCAAGCACAAATCTGTTTTGGACTCATTCCTGAAATATGATCAGAAAGATAAATTAAGAAAACAGGATTATAGAATTGTGTTAAATTGGGCACAGTGGTGGAATCAACTGACACAAGAGTCCGTCCTTCTCCCCAAGATAAGTCCAGAAGGCAAGTATGAAAAGACATGAAATATGGACATACAGGGCAGAAGCAATAGCACAGTGGGTAGGGCCTTTTCCTTACAAGCAGCCAACCTAGGTTCGATTTCCTGGCATCCTTTTTGGCCCCCAAGCACTGCCAGGAGTAATTCCTGAGTGCAAAGCCAGGAATAACCCCTGAGCATTGCTGGGTGTGACCCCAAAAGCACACACACAAAAAAAAGAAAAATGGGCATACAGAATGAGAAATTAGGTATTGGTATTTGAATTTATGATGTGTCTCCATTTTATAATTATAAAAATATGAAAATCAATTATAAAACATTAGTTATAAAATATGCAATTATATATAACATATAAAATTACTTATAAAATATTCAATTGATTTGCCATGCACGTCATTGCATTATGACCTCTTTTTTCACCTCAAACTTTCTGTCATAAATTTAGAATGTAACAATACAAAAATCATAAGGTTGGGGCCGGAGCGATAGCCCAGCGGGTAGGGCGTTTGCCTTGCACGCAGCCAGCCTGTGCCGGCCGGGTTCGATCCCCGGCATCCCATATGGTCCCCCGAGCACCGCCAGGGAGTAATTCCTGAGTGCAGAGCCAGGAGAAACCCCTGAGCATCGCCGGGTGTGACCCAAAAAGCAAAAAAAAAAAAAAAAAAAATCATAAGGTTCAGGAATTTGAGATTTTAGACCTGATAATTCTCATCCTGGTTTTAAAATTGCATTCTTTTTTATTTTATTTTATTTTTTTAAATTTTTTTTATTTTTTTTGCTTTTTGGGTCATACCCGGCGATGCTCAGGGGTTACTCCTGGCTCTGCACTCAGGAATTACTCCTGGCGTTGCTCAGGGACTATATGGGATGCCGGGATTGAACCCGGCCCGCGGCTGGCCGCAACAAAGGCAAGCGCCTACCCGCTGGGCTATCGCTCCAGCCCCTTCTTTTTTAAAATTCATTTTATTGATTTAGTTTTTTGGTTTCTGGGCCACACCCAGCATTGTTCAGGGCTTACTCCTGGCTCTGTGCTCAGGAATCATGCCTGGTGGTTCTTGAGGAGACCATGTGGGTTGCTGGTGATCGAGCCTGGGTTGACTGCATACAAGGCAAGGCAAACACCTACCTGCTGTACTATCACTCCGGACCCCAAATTTGCATTCTTTATTTTTCCAAGTGGGCTTTGAGGAGTTCTTATGTATACCGAAGACTTACAATATGGTTTTGGTGAATAATAAAAGAGTTCTTTGAGGGGCCGGAGCAATAGCCCAGCGGGTAGGGCTTTTGCCTTGCACGTGGCCGGCCCATGCCGACCCGGGATTGATCCCTGGCATCCCATATGGTCCCCTGAGCAGAGTGAAGAGCCAGGAGAAACCCCAGAGCATTGCCGGGTGTGACCCAAAAAGCAAAAAAAAAAAAAAAAAAAAAAGAGTTCTTTGAATACAGATTCATGTTCCTGTTGTTTCTTAGAGTGGAGGAAAAGATAAGTGAAACACAGGTTTCATTTAAGCACTGTGATATTGAGAAGTAACATTTAGCTCTTTATTGATTATAAAATGAACAACATAGAAGCAAAATAATGAAAATAGCTTATACAAAAAAATACTCAATTTTCTGTTACTCGGTTGTGTGTCAGCTACATCAATATATAATTGTATTGCATTGCTATTCTAAAGTGTGTTTCATTCTTAATATAGAGTACAAATCATATTCCCCTGAAGCCCTCTGGAGTTACTTCACGGCTCGTCATGATTGGTTAAATACTATTTTGTGGATTGAAGAATTTCAGATCCAGAAGAGTTCTACCTCACTCCAGCAGAACAAATGGCCCCCTCTCACCATTGATGTTATTGACCAGAATACTTGCTGCAACAAGTATATGAAGAATGAAATTTTAGATAAGCTGGCTAGGTATTGTAATTATGGGGAAGAATTTGTAAAATTCTTATTTTATAAGGAGAGCATTTATAAAAATAATTTTCTTTGAAATCCCATAAATTAGTATTGTTTTGTACTATTTTGAAATTTCAAGGGCACTATAGAATATTGAGGTTTTAAAATCATGTGTTGGATGACAGGATTAACTAGCTTGGGAGCTTTGCTCACAGCTTAATCTCCTTACATGTTCTTAAGCCAAGGTTCATACTAATGAGATATCTCTTCTATGTAAATACTGATAGAGGGTATCACTGTATCACTGTCTTCCCGTTCATCGATTTGCTCGAGTGGGCACCAGTAACATCTCCATATGACCTGTCTCATGCAAGTAGAGCCCAAGGGTACCTGCTTGCTCCAGGAACATAAAGAGCCTCAAACCATTCCATCAGGTCATGGGAATGAGGTCTATAATTGTTACTGGTATTTGGCATATCAAATACGACATAGGTAGCTTGCCAGGCTCTGCTGTGTGGGTGGCATACTAAGTAGATGAGGAGAGTATTAATCCGAGTGACCAGCAGCACTGCTCATGACGGACACTGTGGCACTAATCATGCCAAGTGCGGGGCACAACTCGCCTAGCTGAAGTCACGTGTGCTGATACCTCAGTATCCCATTTTGGAAGACCAATAAATAGGCTGCAAGTCACGTTCTGTGTTGGGGTTACTTAACATAAGGCCCTGTGGGTTATGCTGCACTTATGACTTATTGTCCTAAGTCCTGACAATAAGCATCTAATGGCCTTTCCTGACAACTGTGATAATATCCAACAGTTTATCAGATAGAGGGTGTGGCAGTTATAGAAGTCACCTTGACTCTGAATAACTTCTGACTTAATATACATCTACTAAGACTTCTATGTTATCTAGATTGGGCACAGCTCCTCTTTATACCCACTGCACCCAGAGTGGGACAGTTAGAGTTTACCAGGAGACTGCCACCCTGGCTATGTTGAGACTATCAAGATTATAGGAAGGATCATACTAGTTTGCCCTCATGCAGGCGAGTTTGACCCTTTCAGTATACAGAGATTGAGATACTCAGAATCACCCTGGGGCAGATAATAAATAAGTACTACCTTGTGGGTACCATCTAGATTACATGAAGCCCATGAAATTAAGATGCATTACTTTATACCAACCCCCCTCTCTCCAGTGTTTTACATAAGAGATAATCTCAGAGGAAGGGATTAGTCCCTTTGTATTAGTCCCTTTGTTTATACCTATAATAGGGTGTGGCACCACCTTTCTACAAGCTGTTTAGGGTTCTTTGTTGACAGAACCCTCCCTGTCAACAGATAGGATTACTTTGGTGTATATAAGGGGACTGACTTGAGGCACTGCCCCTTTTTCTTCCCCTTCTTTTGGGTAGGATTCCTCTCTGGTGAGATCCTCTCTCTTTGGTGGGAAACTTGGGCTCTCTTGTATGGTCTAAGTTCTGACCAGAGGTAGAGTTCTTTCATTATATTGGCTTGCGGTGGTAGAGCTTTTGCACTATTAAAAGCCTTTTTTGGAATTGTGCCAGATTCGTGAGTTTTCACCTGTTCCCTCGGTGGCCTCAGAGGTAGAAGAGAGAACTTCTATCCTGATACTGTTGGGAACCCCAGTGGCTCCCCAGCAATATGCAGGTAGCATTATGTGGTAGTGAATAGGGTCTCAAATTCTCATTTGTTTTGTCTTTTGTGCTGCACCCAGTGGTGCTCAGGGCTTACTCCTGCTCTGCACTCAGGAATTACTCTTGGTGGTGCTCGGGGCACCATATGGGATGCCAGGAAATGAATCCAGGTTGACTGTGTGCAAGGCATGTATCCTGCCCACTCTACTGTCCCTCCAGCCCTGTTCTCATATACTTGCTGTAGGTGCTTTTCAAGGAATTGTAGTGTGCTTTTGTGTACAGTGATAAGCTGTCAGTAGAGCAACAAGAACAAAGGGGCAAGAGCAGAAATGAAAGATAGTGTTCTTTGTAATGTCTTGGACTCTTCTTGGAACTACCATGGCACCTGTATGCTATGCAAACCTTAAGCTAGATGGGACTGCTGAATTAAGAAATAGGTCTCAAGTGACAAGTTAATGTTTTAAGCTTTTATTTTTTATTTTATTGGCTTTTTGGGTGTCACACCCAGGGATGCTCAGGGGTTACTCCTGGCTCAGCAAAGAATAGATATACACTTTTTAAAAAAATAATCTTATCTGGCTTCTTTTCCCCTTTCTTTCCCTTCTCTTCACTGTCTTCCCGTTCATCATCTATTGGCTCGAGCGGGCACCAGTAACATCTCCATATGACCTATCTCATGCAAGTAGAGGCCAAGGGCACCTGCTTACTCCAGGAACATAAAGAGCTTCAAACCATTCCATCAGGTCATGGGAATGAGGTCTATAATTGTTACTGGTATCTGGCATATCAAATACGACACGGGTAGCTTGCCAGGCTCTGCCGTGCAGGTAGCATACTCTTGTAGTCATCTCAAAATCCAAATCCAGCATTTATTGATGAACCGTGCGGCTGCTTGCGGCTGCGTGAGCCAGGCTGTGATAGGCTGGTCTGCTGGGTGGAGTTCTGACGAGGGGGAAGTATGGGTGTGGAAAATGGAGGTCCCCCATGGAGTGGGGGTCGTCTGGCTTATTGTGAGGCTCTGCTGGGGTGGCAGGCCAGGGCTAGAACCTGCCATCCTTCCCGGGCGCCTCATGAGCAGCTGGGCACAGTGAGAGCCAGTAGCAGCTCTGCCCCATGTCTGTCGGAGAATGCAACGATATGGAAATCCAAGTGGCCACTGAAGCCAAACTAAGCCACTATCAGCTTCTTAGTGGGAGCATCCCAGAGGACTCGCTCCGTGTTCACGCTCAATTGGCAGAGAACGAAGAAAAAGGTGGTGGCGGCAGTGGCAGTACTGACAAAGACCCCCATGCAAACACCAAAGCTTGAACAGAAAGACCACCTGGCTGGCAAACCTTGGGACATCAGTCTGGTCCAACCCGAGAGCTCTGATCCAGTCAATGACTGGATCCCTTCTCTTAATAAAATATTTTCCTAGAGGAAGAGATCTTGGCTAGAGATGTAACTTAATGGCAGATCACATGTTTTGCATGTATGAAGCCCTCATTTCAATCCCCACCTCTGTGCTCCCCCAAATTTTGTAATTAACTATGGTTAAACGTTAAACTAACTGTTGGGGGAAACATTAAGATCTAGAACTTAAGATCTAGAACAAGACCATCCTACTCCCTTCCAATGTTGACCTTTAGATATAGTGAAATCTCAAAGAAAATATAAGCAGGTTTTCTTGTGGATTTTGGCATGCTTATTATAAATTTTGGGGTGCTGGAGGGGCTTGGGGAGAGGGTGGATTTATGCCATACTTGTCCGTTCAGGGCTTATTCCTAGCTTTGTGCTCAGTCATCACTCTTGGTGGTGCTTGGGATCATATGCAGTGCCGGAATTTAAGCTAGGCTCAGCTTCATGCAAGGCAAACACCTGAACTCTTGCGCTATCTCGCTGCTTATATCAGTTCTGATTATATAAATATTTATATAAAAGTGCAGACCATAGAGTACAGGGTTCAAGATGCTTGCCTCACATGTGGCTGTCTCCAGCATCTTGATTCCCTGAGCTTATATAGAGCTGTGAGTAGCTCTAGCACTGCCAAATGTCACCCAACCCTCTTTCCCCTGCAAAATAAATAAATAGATAAATAAATAACAGATCAAGAATTACCCTTAGGGGGCTGAAATGACAATACAGTGGGTTAGGGCAGTTGCTTTGCATGTGGCTAACCCAGGTTTGTTCCCCAGCATCCCATATGATCCCCGAGCACCGCCAGGAGTAAACCCTGAGCATCGCCTGGTATGACCCCCCCAAAAAAAAATAAAAAAGACTATCCCTTTGAAAAAAGTCCTGTCACATATAAAACTTACTCTGAAGCTACAGCAACTAGGACAATGGAAGTATCAGTTCAAGGAGAGACAAATAAACTTAAAATAAGAGACAAATAAGAAAATGAGCAAAGAAATATATGTCCATATGTCCATAGATGTTCACTTTACCTAAGACAGTGCAGAACAGTAGGGAAAGAGTAGTCTTTCTGGAAATGGAACTGAGATAACTGAAAAGCTGGATGGGGGAATAGTTAAATCTCACCCTCGGCTTTATTTATTTATTTATTTTTTTTGCTTTTTTGGGTCACACCTGGCGATGCTCAGGGGTTACTCCTGGCTCCACACTCAGGAATTATTCCTGGCGGTGCTCGAGGGACCATATGGGATGCCGGGATTGAACTCAGGCCGGCATGGGCCAACCGCGTGCAAGGCAAACGCCTTACCCGCTGGGCTATCGCTCCGGCCCCTCACCCTCAGCTTTAGATCACAGTAAAAGTCCAGGTAGGTTTTCATTTTTCCTTTCTTTGGGCCACACGGGCACCTGCTCAGGGATTGCTCCCAGTGGTGCTGAAGAAACCATGCAGTGCTTGGAATCTTGAATGTGAAACATGAGTTCAACCTCCTGAGCTCTCTTTCTTGACCAGTCGTGGTTCTTTACAGGCATTTCCCCTCCATTTGGTGTAGTATGAATTATTTTTTTTCTGTATGGGGGTGGGGACTGTCTGGCAGTACTCAGGATACAGGGCAGTGCGGGAGATTAAACCTAGAACTCCAGCACATAAAGATGTGCTCCCGCCCATTGAGCCATCTCCCTGACCTATGTATGTTGTAGTAAACACAAATTTTAACTAATATTCCAATGTGAATTTCTGTTCTTTAGTAGTTGGTATAAATCACTGTTTCCCAGCCGGGACCATAGGTTCTCCTGTGGTCTTATTACAGGGATAAAAAGGGTGGGGAGAACATGGCACAAGAAGGCCACCAGTAAGACAGGGTGACGGGGAGGGTACTAAAGGGGAAAATGTTGGAAGGGGGCCATGATTGGAAGAAGATTGAAGAATACTCATCTAAATTTATCTACTTTAAATTTTTTAAATTTAGAGTGGCTTTTTTTTGGGCAATATATCAGTGGTTTTCAATCACTTTTTCTCAGATCTGAAAAGATTGAAAACCACTGGATTAGAGCATCTAGCATCAGGAGCTAATCACTCTTCTTTTATGGTTGTATAATTTCAGTCAAAACCAAATAATTTAGGTTTTAAAAATATTTAAGTGGGGGACCAGAGCCATAGTACAGTGGGTAGGGTGTTTGCCTTGCATGCTGCTGACCCGGGTTCGATCCTCAGTATCCCATATGGTCCCCGAGCACCGCCAGAAGTAATTCCTGAGCGTCGCTGGGTGTGACCCAAAAGCAAAAAATAAATAATAAATAAATAAAATTTAAAAAATAAAATAAAAATATTTAAGTGGGGGTCAGAGTGGTAATACAGGCTTGCACATGGCTGACCTGGGTTTGGTCCCTGGTACCCCCATCTGGTCTCCTGAGCCCCCTGGAGTGATCCTGAATACAAAGCCAGGAGAAAGCCCTCAACACTGCTGGGTGTGACCCAAAAACAAAAAATTTTATAAGCTAAAATGAGGTTATCATTACACCTTTATAATAATGTAAAAACTCTTATTGGAAACTAGCAAAAATACATCTGAGAACATCTTTGTAGAGTACTATTAAAGGTCTTAAATTGTAAGGTCAGGGTGATAGTCCAGCCGGTAGGGTGTTTGCATGTTTGCATGTGGCTAACCCCAGATTCGATCCCCAGCATTCCATATGGTCCCCTGAGCACCGCCAGTAGTAACTCCTGAGTACAGATCCTGAGCGTGCAGGGTGTGACCCAAAAAGAAAAAAAATTTAAAAAATTCTTAAAAATTTTTTAAATTTAAAAATTTAAAAATCTTAAATTGTAAATATTTATTTTTCAAGTAATTTAAATGTAATGGAATTGATATGCTGACTATCAGCTTTTTGACTTGTAGTTTTTAATCTGTCCAGTAGGAATGGAATTTTTCTTACGTCTGAACTGCAAGACTTTTGAACTCTTCCTTCTAAGACTGAACCGTGTTGGGGGTGTGATGCAAGATTCTCTTCCTATTCAGAACTACAGGTCTAAAGAAGGTTGGGATTTCCATTCTGTCTTCATTCTCTATTGTTTGGAGCACAGTTTGCAGTATCTGCTTTTACGTGTATCTTGACTATTACAAGTGAGTACTGAGAACCGATTGATCCTTAAGTAAGTTTTCTTGTTTTCTTTTACATAACTAACTCTAAGTGTGACTTTTAGGAAAATATTAAACAATCATACATAAGCAATGATCATATTCTTGAGGTAGTTCCCCTACTTCACTCCAACTTTCAACTTTGATACATCTTTTTAATTCAGTGCTGTGGTCAAGTAAATGCTTGTGATATGGTTATATGATGTTATTCAAAGATTTAAGTAATATTAAAAAGAATTGCTTTCAAAGTTGAAAGTATTTGAAGCCAGAGCAATAGTGGGGCACTTGCCTTGCATACAGTTCTATCCCCAACACCCCAGCACCTGCAGGAGTGATTCCTGAGCGCAGAGGCAGTAGTAAACCCAGAGCACCAAAACAAAACAAAATTAAAAAAAAATTTAGACTTTATTCAGATTTCAATGGAATTTGTAATGCTTTCAATACCAAGAGAATGGTATTCTAGATATTCAACTGTTCTTGGTGCTAGGCTATGTACTTTACATGTATTTTCATACTTAATCCTTAAAAAAAACCCAATAAGATGCCTATTCCCACCTTTACGACACAGAAGAAGAAAAGAAATTTCCTCATCTGTGAAGAGAGATTAGGTGCCTTAGCTAAGGTGCACAGCTATTAAATGGTAGAACCAGAATCAGTTCTATTTATGTTTGATTCTGGAGCCCCCATTTACTGAGAACTTTAAAATTTTTCTTTTGTGTAATCAAGACTGTATTTATTGTCATCTGAGCAAGCATGGTTATCTTATGTGTTTATCTGAGAGGTTTTGTTTGTTTATATACAGACTTAGTCCTTCAAATTGTTCCTTTTTGGAAAAAAAGAATTACATGAAGCTTACCCTTGGTTTGAATTTTTAGTTCAGTGTCGGCAAGTTTCCAGTCATTTAACAGGTATGGGTGTACTGTATTAAACTCAAATGTTTCTTTGGATAAATAACTGATCTGTTGAATAATATTTAATTTGTAAATTCTTTAAGAAAATAATTTAACTGTTGACAAAATAATTTGACTGTTGACAGTAATGTAGACTCAACTTTATTGAAGAGAGCTATGGGTATTGTTGCTAGCCAAGAGAGGCCAGACCTGGAACAGACTTTGTGTGGTTATGTTCCCTTTTACCCTTAGCCTTGTGCTCCATTCTCTTTGGCTCTCTTTTTTTAAGTTTGTTTTGGGACTACACCTGGCAGTGCTCAGGGCTGATTCTTGCCTCTGTGTTAGAGATTACTCCTGGTGGTATTTGGGGACTATATGGAGTGCTAGGGATTGAACTGGATGTCAGCTGCATGCAAGGCAATCACCTCAACCTCTGTAATGTCTCTCAAACCCCTTCCTCTTAAAAAAAAAAGACTTACAAAATGCGAGTTATGTTTGTAGGGGCATGTGAGTTGGGCCACACACAGCAGGTTCTCAGAGCTATTTCTTACTCTGTGTTCAGGAGTGACCCTCATTAATCTTCATGGGAACATATGCTAAGAATTGAGCTGGGGTTGACAGCATGCTAGGCAAATTGCCTTGTACTCTGTACTAACGCTCTGGCCCCATTTTGGTGTTGTTTTTGATGTTTTTGTTGTCATATCTGGCAGTGCTCAGGGGGCTTTTCCTGGCTCTTTTTTTCAGGAGTGTCCTCTGTGTTTATGGTCATATGTGGTGCCAGGAAATGAATTGGGGTTGGTCAGAGTAATTTTCCCTTAACTCCTGTATTATCTCTGCCCTTTCTTTGGATTTCTCTTGTCCTAGTTTATCATAGGCTGAATTCCTCTCTCTAGTAGGCTGACATGACTTTTCTATGAAGAAGTGGTCTTTCAGGTACCTGCTCTAGATCTTTCTAATTAATAGTGCACACCAGAAGGATTGGAAAGCACTGCACCCTATGTGTGGGATAGTCCCATTTTCTGCAATGGTGCTTCTGATGGCAACCCTATCTGGAGAGAACTGTGGTCGCTGGTGTTTTTCAGAGACTGGGGAGAAGGGAATGTGCAGAACCACTATACAGACAAGGAATGTCAACAACCACTCCTTTACTTTTATGTCATGCCTAATTTCTCTCCAAATGAAGAATTATTATTTTAATTTAGACAACTTATTTACATGGTTCTTTACAGTAGGTTTACCCATTACCCTGTCTCCTTCCCTGCCTTTGCCACTGACCCCAGATTCCCTCCCATCCCCACATCCAGACTCACTGATAGATTTTTAAGTTTACTGTGTTTGGGTCCCATGCTTGCATTAGTGTTAGGTCTAGTGGTTTAGATATGCAAATACTTTGACTCTTTTTATTTTGAAGTAAAAAAGATTTATTGGGAAAAACACATTTATTGGGAGAGAGAAGAAGAATGAGAGAGAGAGAGAGAGAGAGAGAGAGAGAGAGAGAGAGAAAAGAAAAGAGACAAGACTGACTTTTTTCTCTTAATGGGCTTCTCCAGAGTGGATAAAGCAAAAGTATATATCCCAAGCAAGGATGTGTGGGCCATCTACTCCAGAATGGGCAAGTGCACCCAAAGCGAAGAAAGTATTTTTGGGGGGAGGGGCAGGGAGGATATGGAGCAGTAATACATGGGTAGGGTGCTTTTCTTGCATGCGACTGACCTGGGTTCAATCTCCAGTATACGCTTATGACACCCCAGAAGGATCCCTGGACACAGAGTCAGAAGTAAGCCCTGAGCTTACTTTAGGTTTGACCCCCAAATAAAACCAGGGTTCAGTCTCTGGCATCCCATATGGTACTCCAGTCCCACCAGAAGTGATCCCTGAGCACAGAGCCAGAAGGACCCCTAAGCATTGGTCAGGTATGGTCCACAAACATAAACAATACCCAAAAATCACATAAGGGAGATGCATGTAAATACATTCATAGGGTAAGGTAAATATGCATCTCAGTGGGAAATACAGGCAAATGCTGACTTTATTTTTTTAATTGAATGTGGATTTGTGGGGTTTGGGTGTTGATGATAAAATAACATGTGCATTATAGAGAAATGTGAAGCCACATACAACTTTCAAGATCATATCTTTGTAGGTAAAAAGACTAGGTAGATAGGAAGATAATCACCAAAGATAACTCTTGTTACTACTTTTTATGACTTGTTCCAGTCATTTTATACTTCCAAATGAGATTTAAGATGCTGAAGAGATAGTTTAGGAATTAAGGTGCTTGCCTTGCATATAGCTGGCCCTGGTTCTTTTCTAGCACCATGTAAGGTACCCAGGGAACAGAGCCAGGAGTAATCGCTTAACACCACTAAGTGTGGCTCACCCCAAGCAAAACAAAATGGAAGAGGTGTAATTGATGCACAAATCATTTTGTTAGTTTCAGATATAACTTAATACTTACACAGCAGAATGAGTCCTACAATAAGTCTAGTTAATATTCATCCTTATACATAGTTACAAGATTTTATCTTGTGGTGAGAAATGTT
Source organism: Cryptotis parvus (assembly GCA_021461705.1). Classification (NCBI taxonomy): domain Eukaryota; kingdom Metazoa; phylum Chordata; class Mammalia; order Eulipotyphla; family Soricidae; genus Cryptotis; species Cryptotis parvus. The sequence continues at coordinate 93,911 of JAJIBD010008845.1, forward strand.
TAAAATCAGCTCTTAGCAGCTTTCATATGTGTGATACTGTTATTTTTCTGAGTTATTTTAACACTGAAGTTTACATAGCTGTTCATGATAATTTGTTACAGGTAGTCAGTATTCGACACCAGTCCCCACCACCACTGTCACCTTCCCTCCACAGTTTTCTCCATTTTCCCAGCTGCCCCTTAATCCTGCCCCCATAGCAGGCCCACAATAATTTACATTACTTGTTACCACTAAATAGCTAATGGAATGATCAAAATTACTCAAGTAAAAGAAAAGTTGTGAAAGTTGTTGTATGTCACCATGGGGACTTTAAGACCTTGTTTGAGGATTTATTAAGCTATCACTGCTAACTAAGCCTTTTGTGTTAAGGTTTTAGTGTTTTTTTTGTTTTGTTTTGTTTCACTTTTTTGGGTCACACCCGGCAAATGCTCAGGGGGTCACTCCCTGGCTCTGCATTTAGGAATTACTCTGGTGGTGCTCAGGGTTCATATAGGATGCTGGGGGTCCAATCTGGGTCTGCCACTACCCGTTGGACTATCTCTCTGGCCCCTATGTTAAAGGTTTTGTTAGTTGATTTGTTAGTTAATAGAGATTAATTGGCTTGTACTTTACATCCCCATTCAGACTGGTGTGCTACTACTGGGACTGTCTCTTTGGTTTTTTTTTTTGTTTGTTTTTGTTTTTTTTTTTTTTTTTGCTCTTTTGGGTCATACCGGCAATGCTCAGGGGGTTTCTCCTGGCTCTGTACTCAGGAATTACTCCTGGCGGTGCTCGGGGGGACCATATGGGATGCGGGATCGAACCCGGGCCTGGGCTGGCCGTGTGCAAGGCAAACGCCCTACCCGCTGGGCTACTCGCTCCGGC
>JAJIBD010008847.1:0-10885 GCA_021461705.1 Cryptotis parvus
GGACTACATGAAACTAAATAGCTTCTGCAACTCAAAAAGAAACAGCCGACCAAGATACAAAAGACAGTCCACAAAGTGGGAAAGAATATTCACCCAAAACCCACCTGATTTGGGGTTAATATTCAGGACATATCCAGCACTGGTTGCACTTTACAAGAAGAAAACAGCCAACCCCATCAAAAAATGGGGAGAAGAAATGAACAGAAACTTTGACAAAGAAGAAATTCGAATGGCCAAAAAGGCATATGAAAAAAATGCTCATCATCACTAATCATCAGAGAGATATAAATCAAAACAACAATGAGGTATCACTCCACACCACAGAGACTGGCACATATCCAAAAGAGCAAGATCAACAAGTGCTGGTGTGGATGCGGGGAGAAAGGGATGAGAATCCATTGTTGGTGGGAATGTTGACTGGTACAACCTTTTTGGAAAACAATATGGACATTCCTCCCCAAACTAGAAATTGAGCTCCCATTCGACCCAACAATACCACTCCTGGGAATATACCCTGTGAAGCCAAAAAACAAGACTTCTCTGTTCTTAGCTGCACTATTCACAATAGCCAGAATCTGGAAACAACCAGAGTGCCTGAGAACAGACAACTGGATAAAGAAACTGTGGCACATCTACACAATGGAATACTATGCAGCTGTTAGGAAAAAATGAAGTTATAAAATTTGCCTATAAATGGATGGACATGGAGAGGATCATGCTGAGTGAAATTAGCCATAGGGAAAAGGACTGATTTAATTTCTTTATTTTTTGCTTTTGTTTTCTTTGCCAATGGAGTTGAATCATTGAAGAGATCTCTGAAGTCAATATGGAGAGTTTTTCCTGTGTTTTTCCTGGTATAGTTCATGAATTTGTGTCTAGTTCCAAGGTCTTTAATCCATTTTGAATTGATTTTTGTTTATGGTGTGAGATGGGCTTTAATTGATTGCATAATTGAATATGTTTCCTATACACTGCTTTTTTTTTTTAACATTATGATGTTCTTTCTTTTTCATTTATTTTCTAACTGTATTTAAGCACCGTAATTCACAAAGTTGTTCACAGTACAGTTGTTTCGGCATTTAATATGCCAATACCAATCCCACTACCAGTGTGACCTTCCTTCCAAGGTTTTCCACAGTGTCCCACCCACACCTCAAGTCTGTCCCTTTTTTGAAGGCACAGAATTTATTTTATATTACTTATTACAACACAATGGTAAGTGAAGTTGTCAAATATACTTCAATGAAAGAAAATTGCGTGAAAATTATTGTATCTCACAAAGTCATTGTCTGAGGATTTACTGAGCTGTTTGTTTCTGCTTGAGCCTTCTGTTTTACTGTTTTCACTTACAGAGCTTAGTTGGCTTCTATGCTAGTTTCCCATCTAATTTTCTGTGCTCCTACTGGACTGTCAGCATTGTGGAATTTCAAGGTGTCGTGACCACAATGCTCTCCTAAAGAGGCCCCAGAGTTTTCAGCCCCTAAGACCGGTGTACCTGTTTGTTTGTTTCATCAGTGTGTGTTTGTTTCATCAGTGTGGCATCTCTTCTGAGATTAGGCCTAGAAATCATTTTTCAAAGACACTTAATGTACCTAGCTCCTTTGTCATAAGTTAGATGTCCATATAGATTAGGGTTTTCTTCTGTACTCTCAGTTGTATTCTATTGACTTGAAAATATGATTTTATTCTAGTACCACAGCTTTGTTTCTTATAGATTTATAATATAAGGGCAAAAAATATTGTATCTTCCACATTTTTGTCTCAGAATAATTTTAGACTATTCATGGAGCTTTTGGGGGGATATTTTGGTAGGATTTATTATATGTCCTTCAAAAAATGCTATGAGAATTTTTAATAGAATTTTAAATTGCATTAAATTTTAATAGACTCTTTGTGTACATTGGATGCTCATTTAGCAATGTTGGTACTCCCAAATCCATGAGCATGAAATTTATTTTCACTTCCTTGTGCCTTCTTATATTTCTTTTTATAGTTATTTATATAGCCGCGGCAGAGCCTGGCATGCTACCCATGGTATATTCGGATATGCCAAAAACACTAACAATAATGGACCTCATTCTCAACGAATGGAGACGTTATTGGCGCCCGCTCAAGCAAATCTATGAACAATAGGAAGACAAGTGAAGTGATACAAGTGATAGTTATTTATATATAGTTTTAAGTGAAAAATATTTCACATGTATAGCTTAAGTTGCATAGTAATGACTTTTTCCTGACTTTATTCTTGACTTTTCTGAGGTAAGGTTTATAGAAATTGCTACTTATTTTACTGATTAGTCCCACAAACAGCTCAGTAAACACTTCTTAAAAGTGCTTTTACAATATTGACTAGTTAATTTTTGTCATAAAAATTATATTCAGGGTCGAAGCAATAGCACAGCGAGTAGGGCATTTGCCTTGCATGCGGCCAACCCAGGTTTTTTTCCCTGGTATCCCATATGTTTCCCCAAGCACAGCCAGGAGTAATTCCTGAGTGAACAGCCAGGAGTAGTAACCCCTGAGCGTCACCAGGTGTGACCCAAAAAAGCAAATAAAATAAAATAAAATGTAATATATAGATATAGATATAGATATATTCAATACAATACAGTGTTTTGAGAAAAGGAAAAAAGAAAGCAGCAAGGTAAATTTTAAATTGCCCAAATCTTCTTTGAAGCTTTTATAGAATACATCAGTGAACCTGTTTTTGGTCTAGGGAAATGTTTAATTTTTGTTTTAATTTCTTTGCGATTTGTCTGTTCAAATCTTCCTCATCATTCAATTTTGGGAAGTTATATAATTTTAAGTAGTCATCCATTTCTTCTTGGTTCCCAGTTTACTAATGTAGAGTTGTTTGTAATTTTATAATTCTTATAATTTTTCATGTTTCTAAGGTATCTGTGTAATTCTCTCTCCTTTCCCTTATGTTGCAGTTTGTGTGGGCTCTTTAATTTTCTTGTGAGCCTAGCTAAAGATTCAGTGATCTTTTTGATCTTTTCTAAAAAGGCCAGCTCTAGTGACAAAGGTTGGGTACAGAGGTTAAGGCCCTTGCCTTGCATGTGGCCAATGGGTTCAGTCTCCATCAGTATGTATGGTCCTCCAAGCCCCACCAGTTGTGTTCCCTGAACACAGAGTCAGGAGTAAGCTCTGAGAACTGCTGGGTGTGTCCCCCACAAAAATCTATTTTCATTGACCCTTAGTATTTTTTCTTGAATTTTATATCATTGATTTCTACTTTACTTTTTTTTTCCTTCCTTCAACTTAAGGGTTCATTTGTTAATCATTTTCTAGAGTCTCAACTATGTGAGTAGGTTATTAATTTGACTTTTTTCTTCTTTCCTGTGTAAGCATGCTCTAAATTCCCACTTTGTATGATTTTGCTGGTCCCATAAATTCTGATAGTTTGTTTCTTCATTCTCATTTCTTTCTTGGACTCTTCATTTTTTCTTTGTTTTCCTTTTATTTTGTTGTTATTTAGCAGTAGGTTTTTAGCTTCCAAATGTTGGATTTTCCTCCATCTTCTTTTTATGATTAATTTCTACTTTCATAGCATTGTAGTCTAAGAATAATCTTGATATGATTTCTCTTTTTGTAATGGTATTTATATTTGAGTTATTCCCTAGTATATACCCTGACCTGGAGCATGTTCCACGTGTACTAGGGAAGAGTATATATTCAACCTTTTGAGATTGATATGTCAATTAATCTTAGCTTTTCCTGTTTCTTATTAAGGACTCTCACTGAAATTCTGTCTCATTGATCTGTCCAGTGATGATAGTATTAACGTCTCTCAGTACTATTGTATTTCCATTGCTTTTAGGTTTGTACATAGTAGTTTTTATAAACCTTGTTTCCCCTTCATTTAGTGTATATATGTTGGTAAGTTGGGTAATCTTGATCTATTGATATCTTAAGCAGTACATAATGTCCATCTCCACATCTTACTACTGTATTTAGCATGAATCTCATTTGGTCTGGTACAAATGTAGAATTCTCTGCTTTCAGAGATGTTGGATAACCCCCGTAGGTGACAGTTAAGAAATCTGTTAGAGGAGGTCTTGTCAAAGGTGGAGATTATCACAAACGTGTGGGAGTCAGAGTTTAGGTAAGACAGAAAATGGAACAGGGGGCTAACAATAGTCGAGGGTACTAATGCCAACCTAGAACTGAGCATTAAATAGAGGCAAAAGGATACAAATGACAACCTTTTAATGTATGTTCTGTAATCCATAGTCTGGAAGGGAAGGAAAAGAGAAAGAGAGAGAAAGGGAAAGAAATAAAGAACCTGCCATGGAGCAGGGCTGGGGAAGGGGGAGGGAACCGGGATGTTGGTGGTGGGAGAGATGGGCACTGGTGGAGGGACGGGTGCTGAAACACTGTATGACCAAAACCCAAACATGAACTTTTTAATTGTATATCTTTTTTATTTGTGTATCTCACGGTGGTATAATAAAATACTTAAAAAAAAAAAAAAAAAGAAATCTGTTAGAAATAGGGGCCGAGCGATAGTCCAGCCGGTAGGGCATTTGCCTTGCACACGGCTGGCCCATGCCGACCCAGGTTCGATCCCCGGCATCCCATACGGTTCCCTGAGCACCGCCAGGAGTAATTCCTGAGTGCAGAGCCTGGAGTAACCCCTGAGCATCGCCAGGTGTGACCCAAAAAGCAAAAAAAAAAATCTGTTAGAAACAGAAAGCCAGGATTCTTTCTGAGTCTGGTCAGGTGGCTATAAAAGGCTCCATGAGAGAATCCCAGGGGCCTGCTGGAGAACTTGGTGGGACAGACAGAGGTCCCAGGAGAGCGGTTCCTAGAAAAGGTGGAGTGAGGAAAAAAGACAGATGAAAATGACAGCTTCAAAGCCTGTGGTCTTGTTCCCTTTGTCCGTTAGTCCGGGGCACAAGTTGTCAGCCCAAGACGCATACTGGGGACCTTAATGGATTGTTATTAATGTCAGGGACCTCCTGAGCCCAGACCTGCAGCTTGGTCATCCTCTGACCTGAATACTGTTAGAGACCTCCCTGGACCCTGTGTCCTGTTGGGCCCCTTGGGGTAGAGTCTACCACAGGCTTCTATGATTTTTTCCATCCTCTTACTGAATATATGTTAACTGTGTGATTTCAACTCTGTTTCCTGTAAGCAGCAGGAGGTTGGAATGTTACTTGATCCATCCAGCCACACTGTGTCTTTTGATGAGAATATTCAGTCAATAACATTTAAGGAAATTATGAATATAAAGGAATTTGTCACCGTTTTTCGATGACATCTGGTTGTTTTTGCCATTTGTGTTTTTATAGACGGCCATTCAGTATTGTTTTCAGAGGTGGTTTATATGCAGCAAATGTCTTCAGTTCTTGTTTGTCTGGAAGTATTTTTTATCTTCTCTCAAATCTGATTGACAGCTTTGTGAGGTAAAAGACTCTAGGTTGAAAGGTTATTTTTCATCTAGTTATTTGAATATAACTTTCCTTTCTCTTCTTGCCTATAGGGTTTCTTTTAAAAGATCTGTTCTGAAATTTGCATTGCTTCCCTTGTATGGAGGTTTTGCTTCTCTTCTTGCTTTAAATAATCTGTCTTTGGTTCTTGCCATTTTGATGACAGTGTGTCTTGGTGTTGCTCTGTCTGTTTATTGTGTTTGGTTCCTTAGCCTCCTGAATCTGTGCACAGGTTTTGTTTCCATCCTTAAACTGAGAAAGTTCTCAGCCATTCTCTCTCCCACTAGTCGTTCTTCCTTTTTTTTGTATTTCTTTTTTCTCCATTCTGTATTTCAGTGATTCAGAGATCACTATAGCTCTTGCTATTGTCTACTATTTTATCTTCTCTTTATATAGTTTTAATTATCTTTTCTTTTTTGATGATGTCTTCTGTCATCAAGCTCACTGATTCAATTTTCAGCTATTATATTCTTCTGATGTGACTCCCTACTGTATTCCTTACCTCCGTCAACTCCAAATGAAAGAATTAAGATTTTGCTTTTTTTTTCTTCAAGTTGCCCGGCTTGCGTGGCCACGCGGTTTATCAATAAATGCTGGATTTTGAGATGACTACAAGAGGATGCTACCTGCACAGCAGAGCCGGGCAAGCTACCCGTGTTGTATTTGATATGCCAGATACCAGTAACAATTATAGACCTCATTCCTATGACCTGATGGAATGGTTTGAGGCTCTTTATGTTCCTGGAGCAAGCAGGTGCCCTTGGGCTCTACTTGCATGAGACAGGACATATGGAGATGTTACTGCCCGCTCGAGCAAATCGATGATGAACGGAAGACAGTGATACAGTGATACAGTGCCTGAATCTCTCATCCAATGCTGTCTTCATTTTGGTTCTCACTGTTAGTTATACTGTTAGTTATACTGCTCTGATGTCATCCTGGGGCAAGCATCAAGAATTTTGATAATCTTGAGGACTCACAAAGACTTACCTGTCCCAGTCTGTTGAAGACATTGAATTAATTTTTATGTCATTAGTCTTAATATTTGCACAGTCTAAGGGTGTAATTTTAAGTTTCAGATGGTCCAAACATTGATAATGAATGCTTTTCACACCATCAGGTTATTATACATGTGTTGATTTCTGGCCACCACCAACTGCCTTGTACAGATTTCTTGGCAGGAGAGGCAAAGTGGAGCAAGATGACTAATTCTAATACAGTGAGCATAAAGGGTAGACTGCATAAACAGTGCGGCCCAGTGGGTTCACGCAGTATTGGAGTGTATGAGGTGTTGTACACCATGTGGTTTGGGGTGTGAATGGGGCCCTGCACTGGCGGCAGGAGTTGGGTGTAGCGCTGAGGCCAGCAGAGCTGGCCATGGGCAGTCGGGGCAGGAGAGCGAAAGTCCAGTTAGAGAGGAAATCTGCTTTCATGTCAAAAAGATTGGAGAGATAGAAGCTGGGAAGTTCCTGCTTAACTCAAGGAGTGAGCAGAGGGTTTTGTAGTATATATGGGGGCCTACAGAGATTGTAGAAGATCGGGTGTGGAAGCTGTATTTCTCCTTTTTGCATAGTTGCTGTGACTAGGACTCTCTACACTATGTTGAATTATAGTGGTAAGAGTGAATGAACATCCTCATTTTGTGCCTAATCTTGGGAAAGGCTTTCTTCATATCTTCACCAGTGAGTATGATGTATCATGGGGTTTGTTATATATTGATTTTGTTATATTGAGGAAAATTATTTTTTCCACATTTTGCTGAGTGGGAATTTTTTGCATAAATGGGTGTGGACTCTTGACAAAAAACTTTTCTCTGCATCTATTGAAAAGGTGATACAGTATATAGCTTTCCTTTTATTGATTTGCATTTATCAAAAACTATACTTTCATACCTGCGATGATATGTTTGATCATATATATAATCCTTTTAATTTACTGATGAAATTATTTTGCTAAGATTTTATTGAGGATTTTTGCTTTTGGCATCATGGTAATGTTCGCCTCATAAAAGCGGTTCAGAAGAATCCTTGTTTCTTCAGCTTCCTTGAAGAGCTTGATAACAATATGCAATAGGTACTGTTCTGAAGGTTAGGAAGAACCAAATAGTGCACTGGGTAAGTTTAGTTATTGTTTCAATTTATGTACTAAGAATTATTCCACTCCCCCCCTTATTCTGTCTTAGGAATTATGATTCTAAAAGCTTACCTATTTCTTCTAAGTTCTCTAATTCTGTGGCATAAAGTTGTTCATAGTAATCTCTAATATGTCTAAGTTATCTATTATAACTTTTCCATCTTCCCAATTTTATTTAGTAGAATTTTCTCTTTGAGTTTAAGTGTTGTCAGACTTGTTTATTCTTTAAAAAAAAGTAGCTCCTGAGTCAGAGAGAGATATTAGGCAGGGGTTAAGGTACTTACCTTCCACGCACTCAACTCCAATTTAACCCCAGTATCACAGGATTCCCCCAAACCTCGCCAGGAGCAGCCCTGAGCACAGAGCCAGGGTTAGCCCCTGAGCACTACTGGGTCTGGGCCCCAGAATAATGATGATGATGTTGATTAACAGCTCTTGGCTTCATTGATCATTTGTAGTTTTTCTTTCCCTTCATTTATGGTCTAATTATTATTTCCCTACTTTTTATTTACTTCCGATTTCCTTTGTTGATCTTCCTGTCGTTGTTAAGATATGAAGTTAGGTTATTTATTTGAACCTTTTATTTCCTGGTATATGTCTATATTGCTTCATATTAGCCTATATGTGAAACAGTATGCATTTATTGTTAGAATGTATCTAAAAGTCTAGCAATATAATCTTGGCACATCTTTTTCTGTTTCTCATGTGTTCTGGTAACTAATGTAGTCTTTAATTTTATTCTTTTTTTTTTTTTTTTTGCTTTTTTGGATCACACCTGGCAATGCTCAGAGGTTTCTCCTGGCCCTGCACTCAGGAATTACTCCTGGCGGTGCTTGGGCGACCATATGGGATGTCGGGGATCGAACCCAGGCCGGCACAAGCTGGCCATGTGCAAGGCAAACACCCTACCCGCTGGGCTATTGCTCCAGCTCCTTTAATTTTATTCTGGACCAAATAATAATATGTCTTTTTGTCTCCAAGTACTTTTATTATTTACTTTTACCTTTATAGCACTATGTATTATTAAATTCTATTTTTGGAATATTCTGAAAACAAAATATTCTGCGTGTCTTAGAGGAGAATGTGGACCAACTTTTTAGGAGGGTGGATAATCCTATACATATCTATTAAGTTAAAGTCTTCTATTTCTTCCTAGTATGACATTATTTCCTCTTTTTTTTGCGGGGAAAGAGGTGATCTGGTTGTCCTATGCAATGGTGAGAGGGTACATTAAAATCTCCTATTGTAATTTGCTGTCAGCGTATTTCTATAAGATTATTAGTACTTATTAGTAGGTGCATATATATTTTGATGTTCCTTTATTCAGTGAATGTATGTTAGTAAGTGTTAATTCCTCTTGAATAGAAATTCCTTGGTCATATGATAATACCCATTTCTGCGTATTTTAAGTGTTTCAATTTGATGTCTATTGTGTAATATTCATAGCCTATTTTTAGATTGTTATTTGTCCATATGATGGTTTTTCAGCCTTTTGCTTTAAGTCTGTGTTTATCATGCTGGATCAAGAGTCTCTTTCAAACATCAGACATGTGGGTTTTGGTCTGACTGCATGTTTTGCATGGCAGGAGGCCTAGCTTTTGATCTGTGGCACTGCATGGTTCCCCCAGCACCACCCATAGTGAACCTTAACACAGAACCCCTGAGCATTGCCAAGCCTAGGCCAAAAAACAAAAGTGTGGGTTTTGTTTTCTGATTCATCTGTCTGCTTTTAATACCTTTTGATTGCTGAATTCATGCCATTGATGTCAAACAAAATTATTAAAACTAGTAAGGATTATGGACCTCAATTCCATGACCTGAAGAATGGTTTAGGCTCTTCCTGTCCCTGGAGCAAGCAGATGCTATTGGGCTACACTTGCTTGTGACCGGATGTGTGGAGATGTTACTGGTGCCCACTGAGCAAATCGATGAACAACGGGATAACAGTGATACAGTGATAATATTTTTATATATGTATTCTGGGTGCTTTTGAGGTTTGCTTTTGTTTCTTTAGACATCTTCCTCCTTCAAACTTTGATATCAGTCTTTATCAAATTATCCATTTTATTTGTCTCTTTTATTTATTTATTTATTTGTTTATTTTGCTTTTTTGGGTCACACCCGCAGTGCTCAGGGGTTTCTCCTGGCTCTGCACTCAGGAATTACTCCTGGCGGCGCTCGGGCGACCTTATGGGATGCCGGGATTGAACCCAGGCTGGCACAGGCTGGCCGCGCAAGGCAAACACTCTACCCGCTGGGCTATAGCTCCGGCCCCTATTTGTCTCTTTTTAGTTTGTATTTTCTAAGTATATTTGTTATGAGACTGCCAATGATGTCTACTGCAGGGTTCTGGGCTCATATGACTATTAAGTTCAAATAGCCTTAATAATTTCCCAGTATCACTTCCTTTTTGTTCACACTTCATGTTATTTAGTATCTGACCACTTCCAAATAGGGGTTCTTTGCCTTTTATACAAGAACAATTAAGAACTAGTTTAGTATCTAGAGACAATTTAGTAGCCATGAACCTCTTTCTCTGTAGTTTGCCTTAAAACCTTTGTATCACTCAATCAAATTCGCAAAATGCCTTAGATTATTCTTTTGTGATGCCTTTTTTAATGTATTGGCTATATCATATCATTTCATCTCATTCCATTTCCTTCTGTGTGTGGGTTTCACTTGATAAATACGCTTTAAGTCTTTGGCTTGCTGCTGCACTAAATCCAGCAGTGCTCAGCGTTTATTCCTAGCTCCTGCACTCAGGAATCACTCCTGGTGGGCTTCAGAGACCATATGTAGCTCCAGCAATTGACCTATGCAAGGCAAGTTCATTCGTGCTGTAATACTGCACCAGCCCGATCTGCTTTAGTCTTATGGAACTCCGTGATAGGGATGCTCATTTTTCCCTTTAACCTTTCTGCTTTCGGGTTCTGTATCATTCTCCTTTTTTGCCTTCTTTTTTTGTATTGTGTGTTGGTGTTCTTGCATGTGGGTTTATCTTGTTTAGAACTCCGAGCTTCTTGAATGTAGGTATATGACTTAATTTTTATAATGGAAAGTTCTCAATTATAATGTCTTCACCCAGTAATTCATTGTGTTCTCTTTCCTCTCCTTCCATTACTCCTAGGTGTGAATGTTCTCCCATTTGGAGGTGTTCTGTAGATCTCTTGAGCTTTATTCTTTATATTTTTGTTATTTTTTATTTGATACTTTAATCTGCTTTATCTTCAGGCATACTGATTTATTCCTTATATTCTATAATTATGCCTCTGAGCCCCTCTCCTGTTCATCTCCAGTGTCCTTCAGATTAATAATTTCTT
>JAJIBD010008848.1:0-42202 GCA_021461705.1 Cryptotis parvus
GGAAGAGTCCTCCAATGCCTGAAGTTGTCACTGAGGCCTCCAAATATTGTAATAGATTTACTTTACCAAGCAATTGGAGCAGTCTACAGCAGGAGAATTAAGGATTGTCTTTATTACACTGGTTACTCAAACCAGTGTGACTAGACTAAACAAGCACCTGAAATATTAAACTTGGCTCAGGAGTCCAGAACCTGTTTACAGAGGGCATTATTACAAACTTATAATTACTTTTGTTTCATACTCAGGCTATTAGGGGCATCCACATCATGGTATCTCACCAGAGTGATGGCTACAAGGAGATTTTGCTAGTAACTGAAAGATTCAACAAAGTGTATGGGGTGGATGTCTTTCAAATTTCCATCCACAAGCAAGGCATGGGCTACACTAGCATGCAACAGGGCGTATGGAGATGTTACTGGGTGCCGCAGAGTAAATCAATGAACAACGGAAGAAAAAATGATACAAGTGATAAATCAATGACATAATGAAAGACATAAGATGAATTTTCATCATGACAGAAACAAAGATATTTTCTCACACAATTGAGAATGGCATTTATGAACAACATGGGGTCTTACTCAGTGGTGGCTTGGATTGAGGTACAAGAATCTCTTACTTGCTTTTACTGGGCAATGTTCTGTATTGTAATCCTTTGGAAAACAGCCAGGATATTTCAAATGTGCAGATAAATTGCTGTAATATGTAGCAATTCTACTTGAATTGCTATGCAAAAATATTAATTTATAATGTATTCCTTACCTATGTTCATTGAAGCACTAGTACAATATCCAGGATATATCGACACAACCCAAATGTCCAATGACAGATGATTGGATAAAAAGTTCTGGTGTGTATATACACAATCCGATATTATACAGTAATAATTAAAGATTAAAAACCCTCTAGTTCACTTCAAGTTGGATGAATTTTATGGTATTACTTTAAGACTAGAAATTGAGCTCCCACACTTTGACCCAGCCAGCCCCGCTCCTGGGAATATACCCTGGAAAGCCAAAAACACACAGCGGAACACAATCCACTTTTATTTTCATAGCAGCACTATTCACAATAGCCAGAAACTAGAAACAACCAGTATGCCCGGAACTGACTGGATAAAGAAACTTGCTTATCATCTACACAATGGGGAATACTATACAGCTGTCAGAAAAAAAGAAGTTATGAAATTTTCCTATAAATGGTGGAGCCATGGAAAGAATCATGTTGAGTGAAAGTAGTCCAGAAGGAAAGAGAGAGACATAGAATGACTGCATTTATTTGCATGACATAAATATCCAGGTGATCTTACGCAAGTGGAAATTACCACAAGAGTGTGGGGAGTCAGAGGGTTAGTTTAGATAGAGAAGGAACATGTGTGTGAATAAATTCCGGAGGTCTGATACTAACATATAGAACTTGAGCATTAAATACAGACAAAAAATGCAAATGATGAAAGCTAAGTGTGTAAGTGCAGCCCACAATGTGTGGGGGAGGAGAGAGGAGGAGGAGAGAGGAGGGAGAGGAGATAAAGAACCTACCATTTAGGCTTAGGATGTGGGGAGGGAAGGGTGGGGACATGGGTGGTAGCTTAGGGCACTGGTGGAGGCAGGGTGCTGGAACACTGTGTGACGAACCCCAAATGTAGCGTTATTAGTATATCTCATGTGGTATAATAAAATGTTTAAAAAATAAAAAAAATAAAAAGTAAAAAAAAGAAATTAGAGAGAAGGAAAAGTACTGAATGAACACATGCATCTATGGTATATAGATAAAAAAACTAAATGGTTATGTACAGTTTTTATTGAGAGAGGCCTTTCATTTGGATTATAAAAAGTTAATTAAGGGAGAATCAATAATTGGCTACAGGTGTATTAGGTTGGGTGATGATAAATTATAATAATTATGCAATTAAGGTTATTAACAGTAATACTGCTGCCAACAATCAAATTCTAATAGAAAAAATAATAAAAGATAAAGCCTTAGGAAAAAAACTTCAATTAAAATGAACAACTAAATCCACCAGAATAACTTTAAAACAACTTTCACAAACATACTTTCATCAAAATTTGGAGAACTGTAGGAGTAGGTAAGCGAGGAAGAATTCTGTGCCAGAGAAGCTTGTGCCCAAATATATTCAAGGATAGCCTGTATTTAAGAGTTTCATGTTTGATCATCAATACTATACACCAAACACCCAAAATTACCTCTGGAGCTCAAAGTTTGGGATAACTTACCCAAGTAGCTCTGTTTCTGAATTTAAGTACTCCCTATTATATTAACATTTTAATAAAATTTGAAAAGTATTTAACATTGCATTTTAAAATAAATATATATTTATAGTAAATTTATAAAAATCATTTTATAATAAAAATATCAACAGGTGGAGTGTAAAGACTATAATTCAATATAATATGGACTATGTGAGAAGTCAAAAACAAATACTACATTAAATGAAGAAAATAAGTTAAAGTTAAAATTCATTTATTTTTACATTACTTTTATTTAACTTGTATCACTTGTATCACTTATCTTCCTGCTGTTCATCAATTTACTCGAGCGGACACCAGTAACATCTCCATAGAATCCTGTCACATGTTAGTGTAGCCCAGGGCATCTGCTCACTCAGGAACATGAAGGGCCTCAAACCATTCCTTCAGGTCATGGGAATGAGTCTACTTTTATTTAAATAAATTTATTAAAGACCATGATTTACAAATTTATTGATAGTTATATTTTTAGCACACAATAATCCAACCGGCGATACTACTAATTGTCACCTTGCCTCCAGGTTAACAGATTTCCAGACTCTATCCTATCGACCTCCACTGCAACTACACCTGTCAACTTCACAGGAACATTACAAAGAGTTTCAGTGGTTACCACTTATATATTGGTGTTTTAGTTCTGTGGTATCTGTAGTTTGAGTACATGGATGTACTTCTCAATCATATCACTGCTAGAACTGAAGCTGTGATGCCTGAGCTTTCATTATTCTTGTTCTCTCCCTCCTACTCACCGATTTCTTTACTTCTCATCTCCCCTCTCTAAAAACTGGGATTGGGATCACTAAGCTTCCCTTTTACAATATGTTCTTCATCTAGTAGTTTATTTTCTACAGATAAATGATATTTTCTGTGTTTGTCTTTCTTCTTCTTCTGGCTTATCACTCAACATGTTCTCCAGTTTCAGCTATGCTGCAGCAAATTGCATGATTTCATCATTTCTTGTAGCTACAACTGCATGATATTCATTATATACATGTGTTAATAATTCACCATTTTCAATGGATAGCTAGCCCAAAGAACGATTCATATCTTAGCTATTGTACTGAGTGCAGCATAGACTAATGTTTGCATATTCTTTTAAGAGTGATTTAATGTACAAGGGGATATATACCCCATGTGGAATTCCTGGGTCATAGGGCAGTTCAATTCTAACTTTCTGTGAACTTTCCATTGTGTTTTCTTCAGGGTTGTATCAGGCAACATTCCCACTGGCTGGGAATGATCCTTTCACCACCTCACTGCCAACATGGGTGTTCCTACTAGCTTTTTTGGCATGCACCATTCTCCTCACTGTGGGACCACTATCTTGTGTTTATCTTCTTGATTTTGGTTTCTCTGATAAAATGATGCTGAGCATTTTTTCATGTGCCTACTGGCTATTTAACTATTTTCCTCCACAATGTATCATGTAGTTTTATTATATCTTTATAATGCTGATCCAAATTATATAATGAAATACCACCCAATTTTATGTTTTTCATTATGGTTCTGACTATTTGTGGTCTTTCTGGATTTCCATATGAAATTTGTTATTGAGTTTCCTATGTTCTGGTAGGATGTAATCTAAGTTTGGTTGGAAATTGCATTCTATGCAATAGCTTAACTAAATTAGCCATTTTATGATCTAATTCTTCCAATTCATGAGCATGGCTATTTTCCAGTTCCTAAGAACATCTATCTTTTCTCAAGTTGTTTAAAGTTATCGTGGCATAGTGTTCCCTCTTCTGTTGACCTGGCTCCTAGATTTTGATGATTTTGGACACTATATTAAATGGTTTAGACTTCTTGATTTCTCCTCTGATTCATTCTTTGTTTGTAACAATGCATCGCTTTTGAAATTATTTTACTGATATATGTTACTATATTGGTTTATGGTTTCTAGAAGTTTTATTTGTGGACTGTTTAGTGTGTTCTATATATTATGTCTGCAAATAGTGATAGTTTGAATTATTTTCCTATTTGATCCATTTGATTTTTTAAAATTGTATTTGCATAACTGAGATACACAGTTACAAAGCTTGTTCATGATTGAGTTACAATCATAAAGTGTTTCAGCACCCATCGAATTTAACAGTGCATATTCCCAACACCAATGTCCCCAGTTTCCTCCACTACCTTACACTGCTCTATGGCCGAAACTTGTCTATCTCATTCTTCTTTTGCACATTGTGGTTTTCAAGGACATTCACTGAGGGATTTTTCATGTATATCCATTTGCCTACCTTCAATATCAGTTCTGGTCTAGCATTACCATTTGCAATTATTGTTGGCAAACTAGTCCCTTCTCTATCATATTAATCACTGTCCACCACATACTTTAGTTCATTACAATCATTAACCAGTTCTCTAACCCTTGTTTGCCTGGCATTGGATAATTTTTCTTTTTAGATGGTACATCTATGGCTTCTGATACTATGTTGAATACAAGTGAAGAGTATGAGCATCCTTGTATGATCTCAGAGCAATTATTTCAGTCGTTCACCATTCAGTATAATACTGTCTGTATGTGCTAGACTGAGTAGCTATTATCTTGAGTAAGGTTCTTCTACCTATTTTGTTGAAAGTTTTTATAACAATAGACGTTGGATCTTGTCAAAAAATTTTCTGCATAAATTATATAATCTATGATTTTTCTCTCCTTTTATTAATGTGATATATTATGTTAATTTATTTGTGTAAGTTGAATCACTTTCTTGTATCCTGGGATGAATTCAGGGTATCACTTGTCTTCCCATTGATCATCGATTTGCTCAAGCGGGCACTAGTAACATCTCTCTCCGTTTGTCCCTCACGTGCTAGTGTAGCCACAGGGCATCTGCTAGCTCCATGAACATCATCAAACCATTCATCAGGTCATGGGAATGATGTCTATAATTGTTACTGGTATTTGGCATATCAAATACGACTTGGGTAACTTGCCAGGCTCTGTCATGTGGGTATACTACTCTTGTAGCCATTCTAATCTTGAGCATTTATTGATGAACGTGTGGCAGGGCTTGTGTCAGCTCTTCTGCTCGGTGGACCTCTGACAAGAGGGAGTCCAGATGTGGAAATGGCTGCCCTCATGGTGTGGGGGGGTCTCTTGTTTCTTGCAAGGCTCTGCTGGGGTGCCAGGCCAGAGCTAGAACCGCCTTCTTCGGGCACCTCGTGATCAGCTGGGCACATGTAGAGCCAGTAGCAATCTGCCCACATATTTTGAGTCTCTGGATCCAGGAAGTACTGGAGAATGGAACTCAGGTCTGCTGTGTGCTAGTACCTTACCTACACTCCACACTATCACTCTGGCCCCCAACCAATGGTGGATCAGTGTAGTGTGTTTTTTCTTTTTCACTTTTGGGTCACTACTAGCGTGCTCAGGATGCTCTCTGCTCAGACTCAGGAATTACTCCAGCAGTGCTTTATGGACAATATGGGATCCTAGGGATCGAACCCAGGTTGACTACGCAGGCAAAAGTCCTACCTGCTTGCTATTTCGCAACCCCAGGTGTGTGATTTTTGTGATGTGTTTTTGGGTTTGCTTAGCAAAGATTTTATTAGGAGTTTTGCAAGAATATTTATTTGTTTAATAAATTAAAACAAATATCTAATCTGTTCTGAATTTGTTTCTCTGGAATTGCCTCTGTCAGCTTTAGGTATTAGGTAAATTTAGCTTTATCGAAAGTTTTAGAAAAATTACTGTGTGTTTGATATTTTGAAAGATTTTAAGTAAAACTTAACTAATAAAATAGTAAAATGGGCAGTAAAACTGTGAAGGTTTCAGAAAAATCACCAATGAACCCATATGGACCTAGACCATGTTCCTGGAGATATTCTTAATTATTGTTTTAGTTTCTTACCTGTAATTGAACTATAAGTTTTCTATACCGCCTCCTTCTTCAGCATTGGGAGATTTGTTTCTCAAGAATCTGTCCATTTTTTTCTAAGTTCCCCAGTTTAGGAACATCTTTTCATTATATTTTGTATTTTTAAATCGTTGTAATTTCTCCTCATTCATCTCTGATTCAATTTATTTGAACATTTTCTATATTATGTGAGTTCAGCTACTAAGGTTTATCTAGTTATTATTTTTGAAGAATAAGTTCCTAGTTTTCCTTAGTTCTTTGAATTGCTTTCTTGATTTCTATGTTGATAATTTCTGCTCTAGTTTGATTATTTGGCTTCTGCAAACGTTTGGAATGAGTATGTGGTTCCTTCCCAGATTTTGGGGTGGATGTTCAGGTTATGAGTTGGCTTTTCTTCTTTCTTAATGAAGACTTGCATTAGTATGACCACTTAACATAGGTTTTTCTGTAGCCCATAGATTCTAGTAGTTTATTTCTTTATTATCATTAATGCCAAGCAATCTCTTTTGGTATCACATAATTCAAAGATCACTTCTTTTGTATATCAAAAATATTACATTCTTCTTGTAAAGCCCTACCAGTACACAAATAAATTTGGGAGAGAAGAAAATAAACTAGACAAGGAAGAAGTGAATGGCCAAAAGTCATATAAAATCATCACTAATAATCAGAGAGATGTAAATCAAAATAACAATGAGATCTCTCACACCATAGAGACTGCATATATCCAAAAGAGCAAGAACAAGTGCTGACATGGATGCAGGGAAAGAGAGTACTATCATCCAATGGTGGTGGAATGTCGACTGGTATGGCCTTTTTGAAAACAATATGGACATTCATCAAAAGACTAGATATTGAGCTCCCATTTGGACCAGCCAAACCACTCCTGAGAATATACCCTGGGAAGCCAAAAAACACACAGCAGAAACACCATCTGTACTTTTATGTTCATATCAGCACTATTCACAATAACCAGAATCTGGAAACAACCGGTGTGCCCGAAGTGAAGACTGGATAAAGAAACTTTGGTATATATATCCACAATGGAACACTATGTAACTGATGGGAAAAATGAAGTTATGAAATCTTCCTATAAATGGATGCACATGGAGAGCATCATGTTGAGTGAAATTAGCCAGAATGAAAAAGACATATAGAATGACTGTATTTCTTTGCATATATATATATATACACGTATATGTATATATATGTATATCTATTTATATATACATATTATTATACCAATATCCAAGGTTAGGACAAATATGGATCAGGAGGTCTTGTTAAAGGTGGAAATTACCACATACATGGGGAGTCAGGGTTAGGTAAGACAGAGAAGGGAACAGTGTGCTAATAATTGTCAAAAGTGCTAATACCAACCTAGAACTGAGCATTAAATACAAGCAAAAGATACACATGATAACCTCTAAATGTATGTATTATAATCCACAATGTGTAAGAGAAGAAGAAAGAGAGAGAGAAAGAGAGAGAATAAAAAGAGATAAGAACCTGCCATAGAGGCTGGCTCAGGGACGGGGAGAGAATCAGGAACACTGGTGGAAATGGGCACTGGTGGAGGGTGGGTGATGGAACACTGTATGACTAAAGCCCAAATATGAGCATTTTTGTAATTGTATATCTCACAGTGGTATAATATATATATATATATATATATATATATACATATATATCACATTCTTTCCATTTGTTTACTTCTCTTTTTCCCTTCATTTAGTTACAGCTTTAGGTATTGCTTTAGGTAACACTGATAAGATCGTCTGCATCTTGTATTCTATTGTTGTGACTCTATGTTGTATATTTTAACACCCTCAATTTTATTTCTATGGACTCTTTGATACTCTGGATCAGTTCCTTGTAGATACTTGTAGATCAGGTAGCCTGGATCAATGGCTTAAAGATTGTTTATTTTTGCTTCCAGTGATTGTGTTAGTTTGATGAGCACTGCATAGAACATTGATTTGGGTTCCTCATCAGTGAGCCTTGAGGTTTATTTGATCTTCATGTTTTGCTGGATCTTCTATCCCTATCTGATATCACTTGATCACTTGACATCTCATTCATCGATTTGCTCCAGCTGGCGCCAGTAACATTTCCATTTGACCTATCACGTGCCAGTGTGGCCCAATGGCATCTGGTTTGCTTCAGGAATACAAAGAGCCTCAAACTGGTCCTTCAGGGTCTTGACGAAGAATTCTGAACATCTTGTAGGTGGGCGGCCACGTGAACTTTTGACATCCGTGGGGATCCAGTCAATAATGCCTCTAGTCAGTGGTCGTCTGATATCTGATATATCAGGTGATTTTTTTTTGTTTCACCATCATATGTAAATCAGATTCTGGAGTGTTAAAATATGAGTTTAGGATGCCAGCTATCTGAAATCTGCCCCAATCTGTTATTTTTCAGCAAGCAATACTCTTTATAATTTATTAGTCTTACATGTGCACTGACAATGTTATCTCACTGGTCATGCAGTTCAGTCTCTAACATATCCATTAGAACATAGGTAAAATAGAGATATTTGAGAATATCTTAAAACAGAGATATTTGAGAAAATATATAAACCCCAAGAACTCTTGAAGTTGGAAAGATGAAGAAATGTTGGGTTACAAAGGGCTCTGGGAGGGGCTTTTTGGGCTCAGGTGACCCAACTTGAGTGCTGACATAGCTGAAGCAGAGGGTAGAGAAGCTGTCTACCTAAGCATGAATTAAACTAAAGGAGCAAGAAGGCTGTACAATAGACAGTAAAATATTAATAAAATAAAATAAGAATTCACATAGAAATATCTTTGAATTGGAATAAATCATAATGTTCATTTGTCTAGGTAATCCACAAATTCAGTCTAACTTCTGTCAAAAATCCAATGTTATTTTCCAGAGAAATAGATAAATTATGTTAATTTATATGGACTCACAAAGATTATAAATAACCAAAACAATCTTAAGAAAGAAGAAAGTAGAGTCTTCACACTCACTGCTCTTAAATTGCTTTATAAAACCATAATAATAAAAACTGTGCTATAGACATTAAAAGATGCATAAATAAATTAAATAACAGTAAGAAAATGCAATGGGGAAATGTTTCATACATATCTTAGAATTTATGACAAGAGATACAAAATTACAATAACAAGAGTATCTCTAACAGTTTATTTCAGGTAAACTTGTCTTAAATTGATCTTTGATCTTTACACAAATACTATTATAATTTGTCATAAAAATGATAAGATAGCATGCACAATTATGGATAAGATATTCTTCATATGCTGGGAAGCAGATACATTTTCAAGCCCTATGCACTACCAAAGTTAAAAAATAATCAATGCAAAACACATTTTTACATAAATGTAGCAAATTTACACATATAATAAACATTTAATTAATTTTATTCATTAATTCTGCCCCTCAAGGTGTTGCAGCTGAGGCTGTGGTGCCCGGCTATATCAACAGGAGGCAGACAGGAGACAAACTTGTTTACCCAGGTCTCTGCCCCATGGGTCCTGGATGGTTGATGGTCTGACATAGCAAAAGACTGGGTCCCCTGGGATGAACCCAGAGTCACGGTCGAGCCTGACAGCATACCCGTGGTGTATTCATTATGCCAAAAACAGTAACAATAATAGGCGTCAGTCCCAATGAATGAGACATTACTGGTGCCTGCTCTAGCAAATCAATGAACAACGGGAAAACAAGTGACAAGTAACATATATATATATATATATATATATTTTTACTAAATCAATTCTAGGGATAGTATCTAGGAGGGATAGTACCTGGGCCCACAGCATGCAACGCAGTTGTGTTTCAATGCCTGCCAAATTCTGAAATTGTGTTCAGAAACACAATTTTCTAAACCCTAAAAAATTTTTGTATAAAAAAGTATTCAGTATTTCTTTTTCATGGAGATGAATACCTTGTAAAGTCATTAACTGCAAACCACCTTGTTGGCCCAAATGCTAAAGCACCTAGGAGACATTTCACAGAACAGAATTTGTCTAACAGAATAGTTATGTGATGACATTTTAAAACAGGATGAATAATTTATATATTATTATAAGCACTATAAGAATAGGATCAATCATTTTCTACAGGGAGAATCTTCAGAGTTAGCTAAAAGCTTGAACATATTCTATTAAAATTTTGACAGAATTCTAACTTAAAGCTAAGTGCATGTTGACTATGAATATTGTGTGTATCTAAAATGAAATCTAAAGATAATTTTGCATATTGAAACTACCATTGTGTTGCAGGACTCCTAAGGGCCGCTGCATCTGCTCTGGAGTGCCTCCCCGCAAATCACTCCGTAGATAAGGGGGTAGTCTAAATGTGGCAGTTTGTCCGACCATGTATGCTGTACTAGCTGGTATAAATATTCTCCCATGCTACCACAATCATCGTGGGACTAGCTAGATCTTACCAGCATATTAGCCTGGCCACGCTGGACCCCCTAAGTAATTAGACCAGAGAGAAATGCTGTTTGCTTCCAAGCAAACAAGCATAGCTCCCCTGATATACTCAAAGGCAACTAAAATATAAAACTACAATGAAGTAGAGAGAGACTTGTGAAGGCTTGGAGAAATATTTAACTGGCATTAGTATTAGTCTTTGGTACAGAGACATGCCATCTCAGAAACCCCCTTCTCTACACTACAAAGGCATTCCCAGGCAGATTTCGGCACAAAACAGTAGCATAGTAAAGGCCCTAGGTGAGGGTGCAGGGAGGGGATTACCTAAGGGCATTGGACCCTCCCTGCTTTCCATAACAGTGGGAGGAAGGTCTGAGTTACAGGGATATAACTAGCCGGTTCCGCTCTCCCGTCCTTCTTCCTTTGTGGGATCTCTCCTTGTGAGCGTTCATTCCCCTTGGAAGCTTTTTTTCCTTTACCGTGGTGATCGCCATCTTGGCCTACATGTGGCTGGGGTTCTAGCCTGGAATCTTAAGCACCGGGCTTTTACTCTTGCTGATTTGTATGCCTGAACCTGTGATAAGTAAAGCCTTTTTAAAACTGCATCGGATTCCTGAGTTTTCATCCATTTCCTCGCCCGGCGGAGGTAGAAGGGAACTTCGCTTCCCGGCACTGTCGGGGACCCTGGCGGAGGCGCCCGACATTTGGCGTCCCTGGCGTGGGCACCACGAGACATCATCTAGCCTAATTATCATCGGACAGAGATCATCTGCCTCCGAACCGTGAGTAAAATGATGGATATCTCATGGTATAGATACATTGTATCTTTTATTGGCTCAGAACCATACATAGCCTAGTCTATAAAGTTCCTTTCTGAGAACTACTCTATCTTTTCACAAATCATCTGGGTCCTTGCGATTTTTTAAACTGTACCTTTGTGTAAGGACAATGTTTAATAGAGAGAGGGAAGAAAGTAATAAATTGAATGCAATCTTAAGGGACGAGGTTTTACTCAGCGATTAAAGAAATAAGTGAGGATCATGAAACTACAGGTAGACTGGTCTTAAAGCTTGAGGACAAAATTATTAAACAGAGTTTAAAATTTGAAAAGAAATTAGAAGAACAGGAAAGTAAAATTATTAAACAGAATTTAAAATTTTGAAGAAAAATTAGAAGAACAGGAAGAGTAAAATTATTAAACAGGATTTAAAATTTGGAAGTAAAGTTTGAAGAGCAGAAGAAGGATATCAGTAAAATTAGCACAATCTTAGAGCGAGAAATTGACAAACAGAGAGATAGAATAGATGGACAGAAAGAGGAGGTTTGGAAGTTACACATAAGATTGAAAAGAACAAAAGGAAGAAATATATAGGAAACTTGAAAACTTAAACCAAGAAATGGATGTGTTCGCTAGGGAGATTTCTGATTTCATAACTTATCAATCAGGACCTAGCGCATACCCAATACTGAGATGTGAACCAACTAAAAAGCCGTTCACAAACACGCCCCAAGGCTGTAGACTTGAAAAAAGGTGTATACATTCCCAGCAAGAAAATCTAAAAAGAATTCTAATGTGGTTGATAACTTAGAGGAGGAACAGGAAAACCCAGAGGAGGCAAATTCCCAAGCTGGAAATCTCCCCAGAGTTAATACCCTCAATGGGGTAGATGTTCCTCTGCCAGATACTACAAGCTCTGATGAGGAAGAGCGGGAGGAACAGGTTAGCTCGTGCAGGCCCCACGAGGCCTTGCAGTTCCTGTGGTTTGTCAATCTAATAATAATCAAAGAGCAAAGCACAGCAATCTTTCTCATGACCAATCTAAAGATAAAGTAAAACCGATTCATGAAGACTTAAAAATTGAGTCAATAACCCCGTTTAGGAAGGCTTGCGACAGGTTTGGAATATCAAGTCCTTATACTTTAAAATATTTAGCTGATTGGAGGCGAAAACAGTCAGTGGGTATTGGCAGACTTTGAAATGGTAGCCCATACTTGTCTAAACAAATCACAGTTCATGCAATGGCAAATGTGGTATGCAGATGGGGTTATCCGGAATATTGACACTTTAAGAGAAAAGGAATCAGGCCATACTATAACTTTTGCCATGCAAAATGGTGAAGGTGAATGGAAAAGAAAGCAAAACAAGCAACATTACCTGAACCTATTTTTAAAATTTGTTCGGGAGACAGCATTAAAAGCTTGGGAAAAAAAGTAGGTTCCGACCCAGAATTTCTAGGTAGCTATACGAAAATTTACCAGGGTCGTGATGAACCATACTTTGATTTTGTTGGGAGATTATGTGAAACAATCCAAAGACAGGTTCAAGACCCAACCACTCAAGAAGTCCTAAAAGCGAAACTTAGCATATGAGAATGCTAATCAAAATTGTCGAGCAATACTATATAGTATTAAGGAAAAGGAAGACCTCATGGGGTCATCTAAAGGCCTGTAGAAATGTCGGTTTAACCTCCCATAGGACACAGAATGATATAGAGGCTTTATCCCATACAGCAGGAGGATCAGGAGAGGGATGAAATGTCAAACAGCTTTTATGGGGGAGAAACAATAAACTTCAAAAGGATAAACAATAATCGGAGAAACTATTCTAATAATCGCAACTCCACCCCTCGGAGGGCCCCACCTGGACCATGCCCAAGGTGCAGAAAAGGAAAACATTGGGCCAGAGACTGTCGGTCTTGGAGGCGAAGTCAGCCTCAGGCTTCATCTGGACAGATAACCTGCTTTAGCTGCGGAAAGAAGGGACACACCCATAGAGATTGCCCATCTTCTAAAACTATCAATACAGGGGCAACATTCTAATAATCCCTTTATGGGAAATGTTACATGGACCCCTCCCAGGTTCCACAAGCTCCGCAGGCTCAAATAACATCTATGCCTCCCCTAATGCGGGAAACTGGGTGAGGGGCCAGCCCCAGGCCCAGCTGAATCCAGGGGCACTCTCCTTCATTCCACCTGCCCAGTATCCTCCGAATCAGAATCCACAGAATTACAGTCAATAAATGCTCTCTGGCCTACCCCATCAGGCAATGGCAGTCTCGACATTCTCTGCCCTAAGACTGTCACAATATACCCCAAGTCAAGACCCCTATATGCTAAAAACAGGGGATAAAAAGGACCTGCTCCCCAGGTAGTATGGGATTAATTCAGGGGAGCGATTGGCTGAAATTTAAGGGAATTAAGGTGCATTTCGAATTCTGGATCCTGAATCTCATGGAGAGATAATACTGTCAATATCTGTGCCAACGAAATGGACTTTTAAAAAGGGGAACCACTTGCTAAACTATTATTATTTTTTGAGGATCCGTGTAGTCAGTCCGAACACCCTAGAACTGGTGGCTTAAACCGTACCAACCCTTCTGCCAACTTCACTGTTGGTTATACAGCCACACAGAACCAAGCCCACCAGCCACCTGCTAACTATCTAGTTGGGTACACTACCAGAATTTCGCAGGCCAAGCGGCCAGTTATAGCCATCGAAATTTATAAAAGGAAATTCAAAGGCATGTTGGATACAGGGGCAGACATATCCATAATCTCCACCAAGTATTGGCCCTCTAACTGGGCCCTAAAGAAAGTGTCCCATAGCCTGAGCGGGGTAGGCAATATCTCCTCCTCTCTTCTCCGACAGAGTGCGAGGTGGCTGCCGTGTATTGGCCCTGAAGGGAATGTAGCCATGGTCCAGCCTTATATAGCCCCTATGCCTTTTAACTTTATGGGGTCGAGACATGCTGGAGCAGTGGGGGGCAGTAGTTCACATACCTCGTCCAACTCCCCACCGAGCACCAGTTCCAGCTCTCCATAATAAGCCTAACACAGGGAGTAACCCTTTTTTAATTGGGGCCGCTGTGGTTAGCGCCCACCACCTATTTGTATTCAGCGGAAGTCTGACAAACCTATATGGACACCACAGTGGCCCCTCAATACCAAAAAATTAGAGGCGCTAACAAATCTAGTGGAAGAACAGCTGAAATTAGGACATATTGAGGAAACTTTTTCAGAATGGAATTCTCCTGTTTTTGTAATACAAAAAAAAATCAGGCAAATGGCGTTTGCTGATTGCCTTAAGGAATGTAAATTCTACTATGGTCCCCCATGGGAGCCCTACAACCTGGGCTCCCCTCTCCAGCAGCTATTCCTAAAGATTGGCCGCTAATTATCATAGATTTAAAAGACTGCTTTTACAGCATACCTATCCACCCAGATGACCGGAAAAGGTTTGCATTTTCAGTCCCTTCCATTAATCAAAAGGTCCTCTACGTAGGTTTCAATGGACAGTATTGCCCCAAGGGATGACTAATTCACCTACGTTGTGTCAACACTTTGTTGATGAGGTTTTGCGACCCATTCGTGCTAAATTTCCTGGTGCATACATCATCCACTACATGGATGATATCCTGCTAGCTTGTGATAATTCCAAAGATCTCCAGAATTTATATAATGATGTAATGACTGTTTTGCCAGAGGCTGGCTTACAAGTAGCTCCAGAAAAAATCCAGATGCAGCCTCCATATGAATATTTGGGCTATGCTCTTGACCGCACTACAGTGCGTCCTCAAAAAATTTCCATTAGTCAAAAAGGGCTCAAAACCTTGAATAATTTTTCAAAAACTGCTGGGGGGACATCAACTGGGTGCACCCCTCCCTTGGTATTCCTAACTGTGAGAGCTCAGTAACCTGTTCCACACCCTTGAAGGTGATCCTGCTTTAAATAGCCCAAGGAAGCTATCTCCTTAAGCTCAGAAGGAATTAGATTTTTTCATGGATTGGCTTCAAAAATCTTACCTCTCCAGATTTAATCCCGGAGAAAAGGTATGGTTATTGGTCTTCAACACTCCCGAGTCTCCAAGTGCTGCTATAGCCCAATTATCTGGACCGTTAGAATGGGTTTACTTACATAACAAGCAGAATCGTACTGCTACACCTTACCTTGAGATGATAGCTAACCTTATAATTAAGGGAAGATCAAGAACCCAAGTATTACTTGGACATGATCCCCATGTAATTGTACTACCCCACCCTAAAAAAGAAATTGAAATTGTTTTACCACTCAGTGAAATCCTTCAAAGAGCTTTAGCAGATTTTTTCAGGAGAAATATCTTATCATTACCCAGCTGGAAAAACCTGGGAATTTCTGAAAAGGACACCTTTTTTAATTTCCACCATTGTCCGCTCCTCTCCCATTCCTGATGCTCCAGTGTATTATATTGATGGCTCCTCATCAGGAAGGGGTGGAATTACAGGTCCTTCGTTGACCACTACTGTGCATACAAATTATAAATCTGCCCAACAAGTGGAACTCACCACCCCATACATTTACTATCCCATGTATCTGGCCCATGTAATGTGGTGAGTGATTCTGCATATGTAGTTGGTTTATTTCCTGGAATTGTCACTGCTTCTTTAAATGCCCATAATCCTATAATTCAGGAGCTACTCCATAAACTACAAGATCTCCTCCGAAATAGAACATTCCCTATATACATCTCCCACACCCGTTCTCACAGCCGACTCCCGGGCCAATGGTTCGAGGAAACAAAGCAGCAGATCTCTTGGCAGCACCAGTATTTAAATCAGCTGAGGAAGAGCACCAGACTCTACATACAAATGCCCGCCGCCTTCATGTACACCATGGCATCCCATGGAGACAAGCTAGACAAATTGTCTGCAACTGTCCTGTCTGTGCTCCCTTTACATTGTACATCCCATGTAGCAGGAGCAAATCCTCGAGGCTTACAGACAAACCAATTGTGGCAGATGGATATAACTCATACTAACTTATTTCCCAACAAACCTTTCCTTCATGTGGTCATCGATACATATTCCCGGTTCATATGGGCTGTTCCTATGACGTCTGAAAGAGCTAAATCTGTTTGTTCATTTTTACTCCAGTGCTTCTCCGTCATGGGTATTCCCCATACCATAAAAACAGATAATGGTCCTGCTTACACCAGCAAAACCTTCAAATCCTTTTTTGCGAGGAATGGCAGATCAAACATATTACAGGAATTCCATATAATCCACAAGGACAAGGAATTGTTGAACGTGCCCACAGAACGCTTAAAACTCAGCTATTAAAGCAACGAAAAACAAGTATGCCTCCAATGGATTCTTTATCTTTAACATTATTCACCTTAAACTTCTTAAATATACCTCAAGGGAGATCCCTATACCGCGGCTTAACGTCGCTTTCAAGAAGATATGCAAACTCAAAAAACAGTCAATTCACCTATCTGGGTGAAAATTGATGATAAATGGATTGCAGGTCACCTCCTCATTCGGGGAAGAGGTTATGCTTTCATTTCTACAGATGATAACCCTGCCAAAAATACTCTGGATTCCTCTGCGACTTGTTAAGACTAGAATTCTCCAAGAATCAGGAAACAACTAATTCTTTCAATATAAAGTCTTAAATTTTTAAATTGCAAGTTGCTGTTTAAACTTCCTGCATTGGTTCATTTTAATAATGATCTTGTTTTGCAGTCTGTGATCATGGTTGATGTCTAATATCTTGCCTTACAGCCTAAATGTTTTCTTTCTTACAAAAAAAAAAAGGGTGGAAAAATGGGTGGACTTTGAGTATAGTGCTCAATGTCAATATGTTTCAAGGACTAATGTTAAAGTTTCCTTTTTTAATGTTTTGCTCACAGGTATTTGCAGAAAAAGAACTTGGCTGCTGCAGATTCCTTCTATGTTGCTTCGAGGCTTTTGGACTCTGATCACAGTGCTCATTACAAAAATGTTTGCTAAATCAATGAAAAATTGTTTTTCTAATGATTCTGTTCACAGGATGAGATATTGGAATCCAGTAAACTTGCGCTACACTGCTCAATACTCCAAGATTCCTAAAACAGTGCTCACTAAAAATTTAATAATTTGCAAAAATAATTTTTCCTAATGCTCTATTCACAGGAAAAGACACTTTCTCACCATCATTTGCCGGCTTTATATTCATGAAGCGCTTGACTCGTTACCATTTATCACCCTAGATGGGTCCACATATACAGCTGTAAGATATTGATCGATCAAATGTATGTGTGCGTGTGTGTGCATGTGGTGGCCACCATTATGTTTGTGATTAATGTTGTGTCTATGTTATGTCTCAACTACTACCTTCTCAATTTCTGACCACTACAAACCTCTATTACATTCATCAGCTCCACTGCTGATCCACTAGATTTATCAATTTTAAAATCATCAATTCTCATACTTATTTCCCTGCTCCACCCATGTTGGAGCTTCTTTATGTTCTTCTCTCCATCCCAGACTTGGATCCCTGCAAAGCCTTAAAATCCCTACTTGTAATTAACCTCAAAAAGTGTTTTTGTCTCGCCTAAAATTAAGCTACAGGTACAGTTACCTGGTGCCAGTGTTCCCTTGCTAAAGAAGCCCTGCAAGACACCCACACCGATGTTCCTGACACCTGTTCCAGCGCTCAAGACTCCTGTTCCGGAGTTCGAGATATTACACCAATGTTCCAGACACCTGTTCCAGCACTCAAGATTCCTGTTCCAGAGTTCGAGATATTTGTTCCCGTGTTCCAGAGACCCGATCCAGTGTTCCTGACAATTCCAACGAGTTCCTGATCGCTGCTCTCCAGAGACTCATACTCATATGATCACCGCTATTGCTGTCCCAGAAGTAGCCCCACAGACTTTGTTCCAGACACCCGACTTTACATAAAATATAGCAAATTGACTCTCACAAATTATGGACAGTGCAAACTATAGTCCATTATAATCAGACAGCTAGAAACACTTTGTCATGAACTTTGCTTTGGGTCCAAAAACAAGTTAGGATCCTAAAGTAACATGTATTATCATTTTGTAATTGGAATTGTTTTTTCTTATCTTAATTTTCTGTACATTACTAAATATTTCTTACCTTTTCAATTTTTATTAGTAAACTAATCAGGGGGAGTTGTTGCAGGACTCCTAAGGGCCGCTGCATCTGCTCTGGAGTGCCTCCGCCCAGATCACTCCGTAGATAAAGGGGGTTAGTCTAAATGTGGCAGTTTGTCCGACCATGTATGCTGTACTAGCTGGTATAAATATTCTCCCATGCTACCACAATCATCGTGGGACTAGCTAGATCTTACCAGCATATTAGCCTGGCCACGCTGGACCCCTAAGTAATTAGACCAGAGAGAAATGCTGTTTGCTTCCAAGCAAACAAGCATGGCTCCCTGATATACTCAAAGGCAACTAAAATATAAAACTACAATGAAGTAGAAGAGACTTGTGAAGGCTTGGAGAAATATTTAACTGGCATTAGTATCAGTCTTTGGTACAGAGACATGCCATCTCAGAAACCCCCTTCTCTACACTACAAAGGCATTCCCAGGCAGATTTCGGCCCAAAACATTAGCATAGTAAAGGCCCTAGGTGAGGTGCAGGGAGGGATTACCTAAGGGCATTGGACCCTCCCTGCTTTCCATAACAGTGGGAGGAAGGTCTGAGTTACAGGGATATAACTAGCCGGTTCCCGCTCTCCCGGGCTTCTTCTTCTTTGTGGGATCTCTCCTTGTGAGCGCTCGTTCCCCTTGGAAGCTTTTTCTCCTTTACACGTGGTGGTCGCCATCTTGGCCTACACGTGGCTGGGGTTCTAGCCTGGAATCTTAAGCACCGGGCTTTTCCTTTTGCTGATTTGTATGCCTGAACCTGTGATAAGTAAAGCCTTTTAAAACTGCATCGGATTCCTGAGTTTTCATCCATTCCTCGCCCGGCCGGAGGTAGAAGGGAACTTCGCTTCCCGGCACTGTCGGGGACCCGGAGCACCCGACACCATGCTCAGAAATCACTGTATCACTGTATCACTATCTTCCCATTATTCATCGATTTGCTCCAGTGGGCACTAGTAACATCTCCGTAGAGTCCTGTCACAAGCAAGTGTAACCCAAGGGCATCTGCTTGCTCCAGGGACAGGAAGAGCCCCAAACTATTCTTCAGGTCATGGAACTTAGGTCCATAATTGTTACTAGTTTTTTGGCATAACAAGTAAATAAAACACAGGTAGCTTGCCAGAATCTGACGTGTAGGTGGTATAGTTTTATTTGATGAAACATTAAGAGGAAAGATCAGGTGTTCTCTTGGATGGAGCTCTGAGGAACTATGGAGTCTGGATGTCGAAAATGACTGACTGCATGATGTGTGGTTTGCTCTGGCTTCTTGCTAGGCTAACTGGTATCAGTCAGAACCTGCCTAGAACTGTATACAATGTATAAATGTGAAAGATTTTGGGAAGGACCTTATCCTATAATCAGCATTCTCTAAAAATATCGCGCTGTCACACAGTGGCTGAGCGCCAAGGGAGCTGTGGGTCAGGCGTGGGTGGGTCTCTTTTTTCCAGGGCAACTGGCATGGAGGCAGAGGAAAGGGCAGAGCCCAAAACTCTACTCCAAGTCCAGCCAGGGGACTCCATAAATTCACAGCTAATCTGCAATCCACAGCTAATCTGCAATCCGGAAGAGATCCAGACCCATCCACTTCAGACCCACAGCTGCGCTGCTCAGCCGGCCCCATGTGGGAAGCAACCCATGGAGCTGACCTCCCAGTAAGGGGCTCAGCCAGCCCCTGGCCCAGTCCAACATTGCTCCAAAGGTTCGCTCTCATAATGCGGGGGAGAGACCACACTCAGAAATCAGTTTATAAAATTACAGGCTTTTTTCTATCATGTGTTATTATTGTGGAACAGAACTTAAGATACATTTTACTCATATTATAAAATTATAACATTAATTTTCTATTTACAATTATTTTAGACTTCAGTATTAATTCCTATGGTTTAGAAGTTTTTCTAATTCTAAGAAGTATATAATGTATTTTTTTATAAAAGCATCTATGTACATGTGTAATTTTATATATATGCATGTAACTAGATATATTAGTCTAAATGACTAGTATATCTATTTACATGCATATATATAAAATATATACAGTAATATGAACTTGATAGATGACATATAGAGAGAAGAAAAAGAATTTCTGTGCAATGTTGGTGAATATGTATGTGCTAATAAGTAATTTTTATTGACTCCATAAATTCCATAAATTAGTATAATGTATGTTTTCAAGTAGATAATGATAACATGTTAAAATTAGCATCAAATAGCATAAGACTTTAGCTGTAATTTTTATGTAGGTTTGAAATTAGCATTGTTTGTACTTTATATTATAAAACAAATTTATTTTATTGTATACATCTTTTAAAAACCCTAAAATTATAATACAGACTTTCTTTGAAATTTATGCCTCATACATAACCATTTTATTTGAACATTATTTTCTTTTTTACGTATTCTACATTGAAAATGTTCTAGTGCTTAATGATTCCTAATGATGGTTTTTCTCAATACTTTTTTTTGTCTTATACATTATTATTCAAAATACTGACTTGAGCATATTCTTTTTTGGCTCAAATATGAGATTTATTCTCTTCAAATATGTATCACATACACCAAACTCTAGCTTTCAAAACCTAAACATACTTTTCAATTAGTTGTACAATAAGTTCTACTTATTAAGTTCTACTTATTAATTAATATATAGTATAAATTATACTTATTGTCAAAAAACTTAATCTTTTGAAATGTTTAGAAAATCTCCAAAAATATGTCACACTTTTTTTCAGGCATTTTCCTTTTCATTGGATATTACAAATAAACAATAAATATGCAAAATTGTTCCTTAGGCAAGATTATTTTTACTCTATATTTTTTCTCACTCAAATAGCCTTTAGGGGCCTCACTGTGCTCCTGGAAACTGTTACACCCTAGTAAGCAATACTGATGAAACCCTAGCATTTTCTGTCAATCATATGGAGCCAAGGATTGAATAAAGGTTGGCCACATGTAGACATGTGCCTTAACCCCAATCTTATTTCAGTGATTAAAAACAAAACCATTCTTAGGTTATGGCAATAGTGCAGTGGGTAACACTCTAGCCTCACTTGTGGCTAGGCTAGTTTTGATTCTTGGCACCACAAAGGATCCTGACAGCCCTAGTAAGAAGATATTCCTGAGAAAGAGCCAGGCACAGCTCAATGTGGCCCTAAAACAAACAACTATTTTAGTTCATTTAGTAACATAAAAGAACAATTATATGAAATGTATATCGAAGATGTTGGGTTCTGAGCTGTTAGTCTTAGGATCCAGCACTTTCCCACCACAAGAACCTAAGGGCAGGACCCAAAAATGGGCCCTGCCAATATGGTTACACCCAAAGCATCTGTGCTTATCAGAGCTAAGGTGAGGCAGAATGTGCCTTGTCTTCAGACCTCTGATCACAGGGATATGTAAATCAATAATCCATTACCTTGCAACTGTTACCTTGCAAATGCTAAATCTGTGACTGTTTTCTGTTACAATGGCCCAGGAGCTTGCAAATGTCTGCGATTTTTGCTTGTACCCCTCTGTTGTAGGACTAAGAGCTTCTTCATCTTCCCTGGATTGCCTCCTGCAGGTCTCTTTATAGATAGGGGGTAGTTTAAATGTGGCAGTTTATCTGACCCACGTATTCTGTACTGGCTGGTATAAATATTCTCTCATGCTACCACAATCATCATGGGACTAGCTAGATCTTACCAGCATATTTGCCTGGCCACGTTGGATCTCTAAGTAATTAGACCAGAGAGAAATGCTGTTTGCCTCCAAGCAAGCAAGCATGGCTCCCCTGATAACTCAAAGGCAACTAAAATACAAAATTACCCTGAAGTAGACGAGACTCTTTTGAAGTCTTGGAGAAATATTAACTGGCATTAGTATAGTCTTTTGGTACAGAGGCATACCATCTCAGAAACCCCTTCTCTACACTATAAAGGCATTTCCAGGCAGACCTTGGTTCAAAACATTAGCATATAAAGGGCCTAAGAGAGGTGCTGGGAGAAATTACCTGAGGGCATTTGACCCTCCCTGCTTCCCCATGAAACTGGGAGGACTGAGTTGCAGGGGTATAAAGCTAGTCTGCTTCCTCTCTTGCTCTCTCTTTTGGGGCTCCCCTTTTTTGTGCTTCGCACTCTTCTTGGGAGTCTTGTCTTTATCTCCTCTTCACAGGGCCTTAACACGTGGTGGCCGCCATCTTGGCCTACACGTGGCTGGGGTTTTAGCCGGGAATCCTAAGCACCAGGTTTTTTCTATTGCTGATTTGTATGCCTGAACCTGTGATAAGTAAAGCATTTTAAACACCTGTGCCGGATTCCTGAGTTTTCTCCCTGCCGGCTTTGGAAGTAGGAGGAAACTCGGTTCCTGGCACTGTTGGGGACCTCAGCAGCTTTCCCGACACCCATCCACTATGTTCATGAGAAATGAACTAGTTCCAGAGGCCCCATTCACTCTCAATGGAACAAACATCTCTGAATGCAGCAGTTATGTGTTCCTAGGTCGAAAGTCAACATGATGAATGACCTAAAACCTGAGCTGCACAGGAGGAAGAGAGCGGTATGGAATGCCTTCAAAAGCATTGAAGAAATAGCTAAAGGACAAAGAACCTCCGGCTCAAGGCACCATTCTCCCTGCATTAACATATGTCTCAGAGACCTGGGCCCTATGAAAGCAGGAGGAGAATGCTATTTGGGTCTCCCAAATAGGAATTGAAAGAGATATGTTTGGAATATCACGCTTCACTCAAGTGAGAGAAGGAATCCGGAATTCATACCTCTGTCGCTGTTCCAGAGTCAGGGATGTTGTCTTGTTTGTCAAGGCATCGAAAATCAGATGGGCTGGACATGTAATGCGATTTGGAGATGACAGCTTGACTAGAGCTGTTACCGACTGGATCCCACAGGATGTCAAAAGATCACTTGGCCGCCTACCTACAAGATGGTCAGACTTCTTCATCAAGACCCTGAAGGAATGGTTTGAGGCTCTTTGTATTCCTGAAGCAACCAGATGTCATTGGGCTACACTGGCACGTGATAGTTTCAAATGGAAATGTTACTGGTACCTGCTCGAGCAAATTGATGAATAACAGGATGTCAAGTGATCAAGTGATTAAGTGACCCCCTCCACCCAAATATTGTATAAAAGGCTTAAACTGTGTTCAGTAAATGGAGTACTACTATCCAGAACTCCCGCTGCATTGGTGTTGTTCTTTCTTTTTTTCCTTTCTCAGCAGCAGTGGCAAGACAGAGTTTCTCTCCCAAGTTTATCCCTCTTCTTTATGTGCAGGGATGAAGTCTGGCAAGATATAGGTCTTCCTCATTTGTGCTGGGAGCTGCTGGCCAGGGCCCCCGACATCTGCCCCCCCCACAGTGATTCATTTATTTGAAAATCATACCTGGTAGTGATCTAGAAACAAGGTAAGTAGGACAAGTATGATTTTTTTTTTTGCCAAACTTGATAGTTCTCAGGTGTTATTCATAGTTCTGTGTTCAGGAATGATTCCTGGTAGTTCTCAGGATATTATATGCAGTGCTGGGATCAAAACAGACATAGCTGACATAGCCAAGAACAAGATAAGTGCTTTAATTCCTGCATTATCTTCCCATCCTTTAAAAGCTTAACATTAATTGAACCATGACCTTTGTTTACATAATGACAATGTACTTTTATCCATGTTTCAGCTGACTCTGAACCTGTGATACTTCTCTTGTGTCCTGAAGCAAATCATGCACACAACTTTGGGGTAAAAGGAAAGGTTGATATGATAGTGTTGGGTGATATTCCCTACTGAGCCTTAGGCTCCAGCTACAATTAGCTTATGTGGAGAGCTGGTTCCTGCCTTTGGGCAATCTCTGGAGCAGACACAATGGTAGTTTGGGCAGAATTGGACTGATTTTATAATTTCATATGGCATAAATATTTTAATCATGAATCTCGCTTGCCCCAGATCAATATTCTGTTCCCATGGGTCCCGCATGGGAAATACATAGTAGATATCCCAAGAGTACTTGGCCACATTGGATCAACCATAATGTAATAAATTCTCTTAGTTCAGAGACATGCCAGTGTGCCTCCGGGCAAACTAAAGTGTCTCTGACTGTAAAGTGATGCCAAAGTAAATTGTTCTGATGGATTTTGGACCTTAGTGGGATCCAGAGTCTAGGATCTGCTAGCTATATATTCATGGTAGAAAGTATTAATGCCATTTCTTACAAATTATATTCTGAACTACTTTCTGGTTCAGAGATGCAGCCCCTCCTCTCTCTGCTAGGTAGATTTTGCCTCTGGAAATCAGCTCTGGCTTTTGTGAAGCTTGAGGCCAAAGACCCACCTAAAGATCTACGTTTAAAAGCGGTCATTTACTTAGCTAAAATATCTAGATAGCCAAACCCATGATGGGTTGGGCTGGAAGATTTTGGGGGGCTTCTGTCTATAAAAGAAGCTAGGAAAAAAGAAGAATGGCCCTGTTTGCCAGTTTGACTTCCCTTTGCGTTTTCCTCTCTCTATCCTCTCTGTTCTCTGTTGGGCTTCAGCATGTGGTGGCAGCCATCTTGGTCTACGTTGGCTGGGACCCAGCTGGAAACCCAGAGTCCGGGGTTTTTCCTCTTCTTGAATTGTATATCAGAACCTGTGATAGTAAAGTCTTTTAAAACAGCACCAGATTCCTGAGTTTTTATCCATTTCCCACTGGCTTTGGAGGTAGAAGGAAACTTCTTTCCCGGTATTGTTGGGGACCCCAGTGGCCCCCGACATGATAGAGCAAGGGAGATAACAAAATCTCAATTCCAAGCCTTCCTACAGTCCCCATGCAGATTCTTTTAAACCAGGTTCTAAGAAATGCAGATGTATTTTTGATCAATTTGTGATCAGTTCAAGAAGATATATGCTCTAGTAGTCATCATAGTCACAGAATTTGCTTTTTACCAGACTTTGCAATGTCTTAAAATTTTTGGCAGGGGTTCTTTTTTGGGGGTTCAAACTGGTGATATTCAGGGGCTATGCCTGTCTCTGCACTCAGGAATTCACGCCTGGTGGTGTTCAGGTTAAAATATGGATGCCAGAGATTGAGCTGGGATGAGTGTGTGCAAGACAAATGCCCTAGTCCACTGTACTAATGTTCCAGTCCCTTGAAAAATTTTGACCATGGATTTTCTCTCTCCTTCCATATTTGAAGGACCACAGCCATTACCAAAAAATTCCAAAAAGGGAATCAATCTCAGTTTTTATAATATTTTGTTGATATTTTAATAGGGTTAGTATTCATTCAGTAAACTCTGGGAAAGCAGTAAAATGACTATGATTCTTTTCCAGTTAAAACCAATAAGGTAATAAAATAGGGTGAGAGAAACTTTAGGTGCGTAGGGTACTTTCTGTTTGCTCAAGGTCAAATATATAACTTATATTTCTATAAGAATAGTAGCATCTTAATTATGTAACTTCTACCCAGAGTTTATGTCATGGAACTGCTTGTGCCACTCTTTCTGCTAGGTTTTAATAGATTTTTATGGTATCTCCACCAATGAAAAAAAGTACAACAAAGGATTAATCTGGTCATAAGATAGTGCCAAATCATCACAAGGAGTATGGACAACACGACAGGGAGGACTGCAGGCAGTAGGGACTTCAGTCGTCTACACCTGAGCATTTATTTGAGATAAAATGTTCTCTGGAATTCTTCCAGACTTTTGACAGGAAGTAAATACCTGAGCCATTAAGGAAATAGCCTCATAAATTTCCAAAGGTTGCTGCAAATTGAACTACCATGCCAACAATTCTTAGTACATTTCTTCTTAGTAAAGATGAGTGGGTATTACGGTATATATGGGAATAAATCTATGGGATCTAAGCTCACAGATATGGGAAAGATAGTGCCAAATCTTAGGTGGGCTATCAGTTTCCATCACTGCACAAACCAGGCTGGAGAGAGACCAAGCAGAATGAGTCAGCACAAGGATACTCTGTAAAGTAAAATTCAGCTTTACAACCTGCCATGTCAAGGATCCACAGTGTAATGATGATAGATCCATATAGCAGTGATTCTTGGCAAGAGCTCAGGCTCCAACAGCTGCAACCATATATCTTACCCCTGAGGAAGGCAAGGAAAGACTTTCCTCTAGGGCAGCCATCCAACTGAAAAACCTTTACAAAGACAGCA
Source organism: Cryptotis parvus (assembly GCA_021461705.1). Taxonomy (NCBI): domain Eukaryota; kingdom Metazoa; phylum Chordata; class Mammalia; order Eulipotyphla; family Soricidae; genus Cryptotis; species Cryptotis parvus. Next base: position 26,598 of record JAJIBD010008848.1, read on the forward strand.
AAAAATAAGTTTTCATCAAGACTATGTTTGAGTCAAAACCATATTTCTAAGTTATTGCAGTGGTGACCATGAAGTAGGATCCTAATGAAAAAGGAAGGAGATTTTTTCATTCTTCTTTCTTTTGCATCTTGTAGTTAAATCTTCTTTTTTTTCTTTTTCTACTTTGTCTTGTAATAGACTAATTGATAGAAATTTCCAAGGCCATAGTTTTTAATTTTTTTAAAAAAATTTAAAACCCATGTCCTCAAACATGAGTTTGGCTTACCTTACTAGCATTTCTTTAAGTAAATTTTTAAATAAAATATTTTGCTTCAGTAAAGTTTCTTTAAAATGTTTTCTTGTCATATAAATGACTCTTCTTCTACTAAATAGGTACAAATTTTATTTCAGGTAGTTGTTTTATTTTCTTTTCATTTTTATTCAGAAAAAACACTTGTATTTTCAAGTTCTCATGTTTTTACATACAAAAAAGTCTTTTCTTTTGATGTCCTTGATTTCCAAAAATCATTACAAGTCAAGGGTGTATGTTAGTGGTCAGTCAGATGAAGAAGCACAGATACAGAACACAAATACCACATTTGTCATATGTGGTACACAAAGTTACATAGCATGAAAGCTACAAATGATCACAAGTAAGAGATTGGGAGTTTGTCTACAGAAATAAGTTTACTGAGGGTGAAGATAAGGATGGGTTGGAGGGCCTTTGGGACACTTTTGTAGGAAAGTGGGTCCTCTGATGCTGTGGTGAGAGCTCATGTATATCTGAAAATATAATTAACAAATATTGTAAATTACAGAATCTTAAGAAAAATGACAAGAGTCAAGGAGAATTTTTAGCAGTCAGATTTAAAATGGCTGTGCTTACTTTTTTTTCTTTTATTCTGTAACTAAACATTCACAATTAGTCGAATTGCCCACAATTAATTAAGATAAGCCCTATGAAGAAGCAGGAAAAATTAATAAGTTTCATTTTATGAAGTTCCAATATAAAACATATTTAAGTATTACTTTTAATTGATATTTATATAGTAGATTTTCCAATTTGTAATCATATATGCAGTATCAATATCTGTTAATACAAATCCCGTTCATCATCTACTTTTGCTTTCGAGCGCCCTTACAACATTACTACAAATGACATTTCTCAAGCAAGGAAAGCCAAAATACTTGACTCTTAGGAGAATTAAGTAGCCTCAATCCATGCTGGAATTAGGTCTATAATTACTTAAGAGGCCAAATGTGCATATCAAATACAACACTCGTAGCTTCCAGGCTCTCCTGCAGGTAGCATACTATTGTAGGCAATCAGTTCTCTAGAGATACAGCATTTATTGATGAATTTTATTTCGTATGGCTGCTTACGACATAAAATGTACATGTTTTCTTTAGTCTGCTTTTCTGGGTGGAGGCCTGATTTCAGAGAAAACTCAGGATTGTGGAAAATGGAATCCCTGTATCACTGGAGTCCTGTCTGGCTTGTTCATCAGCGCTTTGCTGGGATGGTGGGCCCCAGGGCTAGAACACCACCATATGTCCTGTCCCATGCCTAGTAGAGCCCAAGGCATCTGCGTGCTCCAGGAGATATAAGCAGCCCAAATCCATTATCGAATGAGGTCTATAATTATATGCTTTTTGGCTTTATATCCTTAAAATACAACACAGGTAAAAGCTTCAGGCCGAGCAGGAATAACATACTCTTAGTATGCACCTCTAAGTCTAGAATTGCTACTTGATAATTACTTCAAGCGGCCAAATCTGCAGTCACTAACAGTCGAGGCTGTCTGTTTGGTGGAGTTTTGAGAAAGAATCGGATCTATAGAAATGGAGGCTCTCATTTAGAGAGAAGTTTACTTTTGTATGACTGCTATTACATAAAATGGTGCACAGGTCTTCTTCCCATTCTGTTTTTCTTGAAAGCCTAGTCTCAGGAAAAACTCCAGTAGCAGCTCTTCCCCAATAGAACCTTCATTTTCTAAGTTCAAAAGTATAGTCATAAACAGTGTTTGCAATAATATTTTCTATATTAAAATCACACTTGTGATCTTGGTTTGTAGTCAGACCTAGCTATAAGGAGGGCCTACTTCTAGACCTATGTTCAAGAATCTTTCTTGATTGTGCTTGGAGGACCATATGTGGCTCTGGTAATTGAATTCGGTTCAGTTGACAGCAAGGCAGATACCTTAACTCAAATTCTATCAGCATCCTCTCAGGCCCCATTAACATCTTTGTATCAGAGCTTTCACAGATTTTGTAATTTAGAAATTCAGTAAAATACCTATCTTCACTCCCATTCCTTCCCATTCTAATTGTCACATGACATTCTCAAGGGAGGCACCGAAGAGTTTCAGTGAAATGGTAGCACCCTGCTGAACGCCTTTTTTTACATTAATGATCTCTTGGTTGTAGAATGGTGAGATCTGGTGGTGAATCTGTAATACAGCTCACAAAGGATCTTGATGTATTGAGCTTCAATGCCCTGTTTAGCTAGGACTTCAATGACCACTTCAGTCTGAACAGAATCAAAGGCTTTCTTTAAATCAATGAACTTGCAGAAGCTTTTCAATTTTATATAATCCCATTTGTTTATCATTGCTTCCATTTGCTTGGTCAGTGGTGTGTCGTCTTTAAAGATACTTTTCGTTTCAATGTCGTAGAGCGTTTCTCCTATGTTTTCTTCGATGTACCGTATAGATTCATGTCTGATATCGAGATCTAGAATCCATTTTGATCTGACTTTTGTGCATGGCGTTAGAAGGAGGTCTAAGTTCATTTTTTACACGTAGCTGCCCAGTTTTCCCAGCACCATTTGTTGAAGAGGCTTTCTTTGCTCCACTTAATATTTTTTGCTCCTTTATTGAAGATTAAGTGGTTGTATATTTGTGAGTGCGTTTCAGGATACTCAGTACTATTCCATAGGTCTACGGGTCTGTCTCTATTCCAATACCACACTGTCTTAATTACAACTGCTCTGTAGTAGAGCTTGAGGTTGGGGAAAGTGATACCTCCCATCTTCTTTTTCCAAGGATTGCTTTACCTATTCGTGGGGTTTTATTATTCCATACAAATTTCAGGAGTGAAATTGAAAAGGTTCTGCTCCTCAAAAGAAACGGTGACCAAGATACAAAGACAATCCACAGAGTGGGAAAGGATATTCACCCAATACCCATCTGACAAGGGGTTAATATCCAGGATATATCAGGCACTGGTAGCACTCCACAAGAAGAAAACAGCCAACCCCATCAAAAAAATGGGGAGAAGAAATGAACAGAAGCTTCCAAAAAAGAAGAAATTTGAATGGCCAAAAGGCATATGAAAAAGTGCTCTTCATCCTTAATCATCAGGGAGATGCAAATCAAAACAACAATGAGGTACCATCTCACCCCACAGAGACTGGCACACATCCAAAACAGCAAGAACAACCGGTGCTGGCGTGGATGTGGGGAAAAAAAGGACTCTCATCCACTGCTGGTGGGAGTGCCGACTGGTCCAGCCCTTTTGGAAAACAATATGGGCATTCCTCAGAAAGCTAGATATTGAGCTCCCATTTGATCCAGCAATAGCACTCCTGGGAATATACCCTAGAGACCGAAAAACACATAGCAGAAACACTATCTGTACTTCTTTATTCATCTCTGCGCTATTCACTATAGCTAGAATCTGGAAACAACCTAAATGCCCGAGAACAGAGGACTGGCTAAAAAAACTGTGGTTCATCTACACTATGGAATACTATGCGGCTGTCAGAAAAGATGAAATTATGAAATTTACCTGCAAATGGATGGACATGGAGTCTATCATGCTGAGTGAAATTAGTCAGAAGGAAAGGACAGATATAGAATGACTGCATTCATTAATAGGATATAAATAGATACCAGTGTTTTACTAAATATGGGAAATGGTAATGGCAGATTAAAACTCACCACTGAATATACACAAAGAGACTTAAGTGATAAACTCTAAATATCTGCAGGGCTAGCCACAATGTGTAAAAATAAGAGGGAGAGAGATGCAGAGACAGAGAGAGATAGAGAGAGAGAAAGAGAGGAAACTGGGGTACCTGCTATTAAGGCGGCCTGGGGGTGGGAGGGGAGGGGGTACATTGGTGGTGGAAATGGGGCACTGGTGGAGGGATGGGTGCTGGAATACTGTATTACCAAGAACCAATTATGAACACCTTTGTAATTGTATGTTTCACGGTGGTATAATAAAAAAAATTTTAAAAAATAAATAAATAAATAAATAAATAAATGAACGTGAGACAGAGAGGCATCTTGAGCTCCCTACAAACCTCAATGAGCTTGGTTACTGTGTGGATATGGTTGACTGTGCTGAATGCTTTTCGAACCCGACAAGCTCCCATGGTTGTCCTTCATCTAATGTTCTGCCAATCCTGTTCAGTATGACTCAAGTGAACAATTTGTAGATGATAGACAACAGGCAGATTGGGCTAAAATTATATAATGTTGTGAATGTCTCCCTTCTTGAACAGTAAAACTGTCCTGCTAGTTGTTCATGGGGTGGGCACCTGGTATTCAGTCAGATAGTTTGTGAAGAGCTGAGCCAGTGATTTGATGAGTACTGATAGCAGATTCTTCAGGTGTTCGGGTCTGACTTTGTCTGAGCCAGGTGCTATTGCTTCTTTACGGAAAAAATGGCATGTCAAATTTCAGAAGGGAGACTGTAGGGAACAATATATCCATCCTGCGGAATTTGGTATGTGGTCAGGTAGACATGGCTATCAAAGAGATCTGAGTAGAAGGCATGGATAATCTTCTCCATTGCCATTATGGAAGATGTGATAGATCCATCCGGACCTTGGAGGGCAGCCATATTGGTCTTATAGTTGGCGAAGGACAGGTAGGCTTTGTAAATGATTTTCTAGGCTTCTGCTACATTGGCCAACATCTCTTCTCCTTTGATGTCTTCCTTTATCTCTTCTCTGCACTGTTTTGTGAGTTTGGACATTAGCTTATGGTTGCCTGAGGCTCGCACCTTGCCACACTGGCAAATGAGCTTGAGAGTTTTTGAAGATAGGCGTCCTTTCTTCTCTCTTGGCGCACTTCACACACTGTGAAGGTGCTGCTGAACCAGTCAGTTGTATTCTTCTGACTGGTGCAATAGCAGAGAAGATAGACAGTCGGCAACTATGCCACCTCCGCTTTGCTGATGACATCGTTCTAATAACACCAAACAGCCAAGTTGCACATATGCTGGCTGACTTCGACCATGAATGTGGAAAGGTAAGTCTACAGCTGAATCTCAACCAAACAATGTTCATGAGAAACAAACTAGTTCCAGATGCTCCATTCACTCTCAGTGGAACAAACATCTCTGAATGCAGCAGTTACGTGTATCTAGGTCAAGAACTCAACATGATGAACGACCTAAAACCTGAGCTATGCAGGAGAAGAACAGCAGTGTGGAATGTGGAATGCCTTCAAGAGCATCAAAGAAATAGCCAAAAGGACAAAAAAAAACCTACAGCTCCGTGCACATCTCTTCAACTCCACCATTCTCCCTGCATTAACATACACCTCAGAGACCTGGGCCCTCTCCGAAAGCAGGATGAGAATGCTATTCTGGTCTCCCAAAGAGGAATCGAAAGAGCTATGCTTGGAATATCATGCCTCTCAAATGAGAGAAGGAATCTGGAGTTCCAAACTCTGTAGATGATCGAGAGTCAGGGATGCTTTCTCATTTGCCAAGCGGGTCGACAATCACTTGGTCTGGACATGTAATGCGATGTGGGGATGACCGCTGAACTAGAGCCATTACCGAGTGGATCCCATGGGACATCAAAAGATCGTCTGGCCACCCACCTTCAAGATGGTCAGATTTCTTCATCAAGACTCTGAACAAAGGGTTTGAGGCTCTTTGTATTCCTGGAGCAAGCAGACATTATTGGGCTACACTGGCACATGACAGGGACAAGTGGAAATGTTACTGGCACCCGCTCAAGCAAATTGACAAACACCGGGATGTCAAGTGATCAGGTGATCAAGTAATAAAAACCTCCAGTGACAGGGGAACACAGAGACTCCTACTTAGTACCATATGTCCACATAAGGGCCTGGGAAAAAGGAGATAACTTTGTTTTTAAAAGTGCAGACCCAGCAATGGGACTCCAACTATTACCTCAGAAACTGGAGAAATGTGTGGCCCTTCTACCCTCAAGTAAAGCAGAGGTAGTGGGAGTCCTGGCTTCCTTGGAACCACCAGTTAATCTCCTCTTCCATATTGCTTTGGACGGACATTTTGGCTTTTTATATCAAACTATGACAACGGCAGCCTACCTACCCTAATCACATTAAGCCAATAGTCCTTTGGCTTATTCTGATTAGCATACCCCAAAACTCACAAAAATAACAGTAAACACAAGAATCAATACAATCCAAATAAAGGTCACAGTAAGTTCAGGCCAAAGAACATGTCCCTGAATCAGTGCTACAGGCCACATACAAGTCACACAGAAGCACCAAAGAATAAGGTAATATTCTTAAAGGGGAAAGAGGAGATGACCATCTACTGAGCCCTCCCAGAATCCTATCTGGCAGTGAGGAGGAGAGCACTGATAGTGCATGGGAAGGATCAACTCCCAGTCATTATGGGGAAACAATGCAGATCCACAACATGAGAGGCATAAAGCAGAGTCCCAATGTCTTTTCAAAGAATACCCATATACATATCAAATCAAATATTTGATATGCATATTTGATATGCCAGATACCAGTAACAATTATAGACCTCATTCCCATGACCTGATGGAATGGTTTGAGGCTCTTTATGTTCCTGAAGCAAGCAGGTGTCCTTGGGCTCTACTTGCATGAGACAGGACATATGGAGATGTTACTGGTGCCCGCTCAAGCAAATCGATGATGAACGGGAAGACAGTGATGCCCATATATATAAATTCTCTGATAAAGAGTTAAAAGATTAGGGCCACCTGCCCCTAAGGTGTTACAGGTGTGTCTCTGGTGTTTGGCTGCTTTGGCAGGTGGCAAACAGGAGATAGGCTTGTCTACACCCCATGGCCTTGGATGGTGGATGGTCTGACATAAGAAGAACAGTGTGCAGCTGGGCAAGAGGCTTAGATAACAAAGCAGGCTAGGACCAGGTCCTTCCCAGGACCTTTCACATCTGTACAACATAATGATCATTGTAGTTGTAACAAACTGGGGAGGCTGATGGGGAATAAGGAACTATAATGTCACATTAGAAATCACTACTGAGGGGGCCGGAGTGATAGTCCAGCAGGTAGGGCATTTGCCGTGCATGCAGCCGGCCCATGACGGCCCGGGTTCAATCCCGGCATCCCATATGGTCCCCGAGCACCGCCAGGAGTAAATCCTGAGTGCAGAGCCAAGAGAAACCCCTGAGCATTGCTGGGTATGACCCAAAAAACAAACAAACAAGAAAGAAAGAAATCACTACTGAATATACACATAGATAATTGCATCATAAACCATAAGGCAAGTCACAAGGTGTAGGAGAAGAGAGAGAAATATAGAGACAGAAATAGGGATAGAAAAATGAGAGACTCAGATGCATGGGGGAGAACTGCAATCTGCCTCTTCCCTAGCTCATCTGACCAGGGACCAGGCTCCCAGGAGGCAAGATGGGGTTTGGGAGTGGGCCCATCACTTCTGTAGGGCCTCAGAAGCAGCCGGATGAGACTCTCACCATAATAGCCATCATTATCACGGTTCGGACCCCACAGCTCATCAGAACCCGTGCAATAGATACGCTGATTCAAGACCAGCTCAGAGCAGCCAAGTTCGAGCCAGGTAGTCAGCTCTCGGAGGTGGAAGTCACAGGGCATTCCTGGAGATGAAGCTGGGGGAGAGCTGCCCTCCAGCTCTCCCCTAGCTCAGCTGACCATGAGGCTCCCAGGAGGCAAGATGGGTTTTGGATGTTGGCCCATCACCTCTGTGGGGCCTCGGAAGCAGCTGGATGAGATTCACTCACCATAATAGTCGCCGTTCGTGGTCCAGACCCAGCACATCAAACTAGTGGAACCAATATTATTCTAGAATATATTACAATCTACAATGTGTAAGAATGGGAAGCGAGAGAGGAGAGAGAGAGAGAGAGAGAGAGAGAGAGATAGGAGATAAAGAACCTGCCATGGAGGCAGACTGGGGGGGAAGGAAGAGGCAGGTGGGGACACTGGTGATGGGAGATGGGCAGGGGGTGGAGGGGATGGATGTTGGAACACTGTAGAACCAAAATTCAAACATGAACACCTTGCAATTGTATATCTAACAGTGTTGTAATAAAATATTTTAAAAAAAAGAAAGTGAAGATTATTCAGTCTCACAATGGAGCCATTGGGCCATCAGGACTTAAGTATATGAAATTACTGATTGACCTCTTGCCCCTCAAGGTGTTGCAGTTGTGGCTGCAGTGCCCGACTGTGTTGGCAAGTGGAATACAGGAAATAGACTTGTTTACACCACCAGGGCTCTGCCCTGTGGGCCCTGGATTGTGAATGGTCTGACAGAAAAAAAAAGAATTAAAAGGTTAAATGGTAAGAATGTTTGATGAGTTCGAATAAATAGTGGAAGACACCCAATAAAATACAGAAGAATATGGGAAAAAAGAAAACAGTGGAATGGACCATCAGTAAAATACAGGAGGAAATGAGAACAGATATAAGAAAACTAAAAACCGAAGTGTCAATAAAAAATAATGGCAGATGAAATAGAAATCTCAATAGGTGCTCCCAACAGTGGGATGACACAGATGACAAAAGAATCAGTAAGCTTGAAGATTAGCTACAGAAAGAGTTCAGGCAATAATAGAAGATGGAAAAATACCCCAAAATATTCAAGGACAGGCAAAGGAAGTATGCAATGAATTCAAGACAAACAGCATAGAATCATGAAAGTACCGGAGGGACAGTGAGGCAAACCCAATGAGGTAGGAACAGTTAAAGGCATCATTGCTGTAAAGTTCCCAGACTAGAAGACATCCATATCAAAAGAAGTCCAAGGGTACCAGTTAAAAGAGACTCAAATAAAATGACTCCAAGATGTACCATACTCAAAACTATGAAGCAGAGATGCAATTCTGAAAGCAGTAAGATCAAAGAAAGAAACAACATACAAAGGTGTCTCCATTAGATTTACAGCAGACTTATGAGACTAAACCCTTTGAGCCCAAAGACAGTGATGGGTTATAGTGAAAAAACTTCATGAAATGAATCACTTGTATTACTTGTCTTCCCGTTGTTTAATCAATTTGCTCGAGCAGGCACCCACAGCATTTCCACATGTCCTGTCACATGCTAGTGTAGCCCAAGGGCATCTGCTCGCTCCAGGAACATGAAGAGCCTCAAACCATTCCTTCAGGTCATGGAATGAGGTTTATAATTGTTACTGGTTTTTGGCATATCAAATATGACACAGGTAGCTTGCCACGGTCTGCCATGCAGGTGGGATACTCTTGTAGTAGCCTCTCATCTCATTCAAATATTGATGAACCACATGGGGAAAGATCAGCTTTTCTGCTGGGTGGAGCTCTGATGAGCTATGGAGTCGGAGGTTGGAAATTGCGGCACTCATGGTATGGAGGTTTCTCTGGCTTCTTGGGAGGCTCTGCTGGGATGGCAGGCCAGAGCTAGAACCTGCTTTCCCTCCTAGGGCATCATGATCAGCTGGACACAGGGAGAACCAGTAGCAGCTCTACCCCATGTCTCTGAGTCTCTGGATCAAGCATACCTGTGCTTGAAATAGATGGCTGTAGGGTGCCTCATCAAAAATACTGTACATGGATATATCCTCATTTAGATTTGAGGGAATGATACACAACTTCGTTGATAAATAGCACAAGAGTTACATAAACTCAAAGCCAATTTCAAAAGAAGAACTGAAGGGTCTTATGTAAGATAAGACAAGCCCTGCAAGCACAACAAACATATATTGAAAGATGGCATGACTCCATGACAATAATGAGCTGTTGTCAATCTTAATGGTCTAAATCTCTCTCAATCTTAGTGGTCTAAAGACTCCATGTAAAGAGAGAGTGGCAAAATGGACTAAAAACTGAATCCAACATCCTGTTGTCTACAAGAAATACATTTGAATAGCCAGAGCAAACACAGACTCAAACTGAAGGCTGGAAAAAACTCTTCATACAAAAATGTTCTACAAAATAGACTGGGATGGCCAAACTACTATTGGTCTACATAGATTTTAGCCTGAAAAGGCTAGAAGGGAAAGTGAAAGCCATTTCTTAATAATTAAGGGATATGTATATCAGGAAGAAATTATACTCCTAAGTGCATATGCCCCAAATGGGACAGTGTAGCAAAATACTTAAAAGAACTAATAGACTTCGGAGGACACTAATACAAGTCCAACACAAACTGTGTTGGACACTTCAACACTGCCTTCTCAATTCTTCATAGATTGGCAAGACTGAAACTCAGAGAGAAAATACTGACTTTGATGGAGGAAATGGAAGGAGAGAGTTAGTAGATATATTCAGGACTTTTCATCACCCAAAAAGTTAAATAAACATTTTCCTCCAGTGCACATGGAAAATTCTCCATGAAAGATCACATCCTAGGCCACAAAATATATCTCAATATAATTAAGAAGAGAGAAATTGTATCAACCAGACTTTCAGACCAAGATGGACTGAAAACAGAAGTTTATCACACAAAGAAATGGAAAATCAAATCAAACATTTAGATATTAAATAGCTCACCACTGAACCACCAGTGCATTATAGAAATGAAAGAAGAAAAATGATTCCTGGAAACAAATGAGGATGAATACATAAGATACTAGAACTTGAGGAACTTGTGGAACACAGATAAAAGTGTTAAGATTTATGATTTACCATTGATGGTGTGAATGTCAACTGGCACAGCCTTTTTGGAAAATAATATGGACATTTCTCCAAAAACTAGAAATTGAGCTTCCATTTGAACAAGCCATATGACTCCTGGGAATATACCCTGGGAAGCCAAAAACACAGAGTGGAACCACCATCTGCACTTTTATTTTCATGGCTGCACTATTCACAATAGCCAGAATCTGGAAACAACCAGAATGTTCCAGAACTGATGACTGGATAAAGAAACTATGGCACATCTACACAATGGAATACTATGCAGCTGTTAGGAAAAGCGAAATTATGAAATTTTTCTTTGACTGGATCGACATGGAGAGGATCATGCTGAGTAAAATTAGCCAGAGGGAAAAGGACAGATATAGAATGACTGAATTTATTTGTGGGATATAAAAATAAATAGCATGATACCAATATCCAAGGCCAGACAAAACGAAATCAGGAGGTCTTGTCAGTTGGTAGAACCTACTGCAAATGTGTGGGAGTCAGAGGTTAGGGAATACAGAGAAAGGAACAGTGTACTAATAATTATTGTAAATGATAATACCAGGGTAGAACTGAGCATTGAAAGTGGGCAAAAAGGATACACATGATAACCTCTAACTGTATGTATTAAAAGTGAGTAAAAAGAAGGGAGAGACAGAGAGAGAAAGAGAGAGAAAAGACAGAGATTGAAGTGAAAATTGCCTGCCATAGATACAGGTGGGGAGGGGGAAATCATGGGACATTGGTGGAGGGAAATGGGTCCTGGTGAATGGATGGGTGTTGGAACACTGTATGACTGAAACCCAAATATGAACACTTTGACAACTGTATATCTCAAGGTGGTATGATAAAAATTTTTTTAAAAGATTTATGATTTGTGTTAATGATTTACAGCTCTGAATTTATAGCTCAGTGTTAATGATTTATAGCTCCAAAATAATTTATCAGGAAGGAACAGCCCGTATAAACAATTTGATGTCCCAGCTTAAGCACTTAGAAAATCACAAAAAAAAAAAGATTCACAACTCAGGCAGCAGAAAGTAAGTAATAAAAAATAGAGCAGAAGTCAACAAGGTGGATTCTCAAAAAACAATCTAGAGAAGCCAGGGAAAGATCAGAGAGAGCATCAGGATGCCTAAAGAAGCACACTTACTATCCAGACCCCTCTCCCCCCCCCGTGTCCCTCCATCTCCCCCTTCAGGACATAATCAGACAACCACCTGAGCTGGGTGTCTGATGATCCCATTAATAATCACAGGTCTCAGACCCCAAATTTTGTAAAGTGCCCACACGAAGTTCTCTTAGTCAACAGGTATCCTACATAGAGGTAGCAGGTAACATGTTTTCACCATTCACCCCACAAAAGCTCTGCAAAGAGCCTAAACTGTTTTTTGTGGAGTACAAACTTACACCCCACAAAAACTCTGCAAACAGCCTAAACATCCCTAACTGTATAGCCTATCCCCATGAGAACACACAATTTGCAACCCTCAAAGGTAGTAATGGTAAGACAACGCAAACTCCACCAAGTTCCATGAGTGAAGTCACTAACCCAGATGAGCCCAAACAATTGTGATGAGCTATATAACTTTTCTAATAATGAATTTCAGAAGGAACTGTTAAGAATGCATAAGGAACTCAAGGAAGCAATGGAGCACAAATTAAATAAAATGAAAGATGACATGAGAGCAGAAATGAGTAAAATCCAAATGAAAATACAAGCAGAAATGACAGATATTAAAAATGTGGTAGGTGAAATGAAAAGCTCACTGGAAGGCCTCCATAGTAGAGTAACAACTGCTGAAAAATTAGTGATCTAGAAGACAAAGTGCAGAGACTCTAGACAGAAACAGAATATGAAGAAAACATCACAGTTAATTAAGAGACAACAAGAGACAATTGGGATGAAGTCAAAAGGAACAACATAAGGAACATTGGGGTCCCAGAGGGCCAGGAAGAAAACCCTGATCAAGAAGCAACTGTCAAAGCCATCATTCCTGAGAAGTTTCCAGAATTAAAGAGTGCTTGCTCCCAGATTCAGGAGGTTCAAAGGGCACGTGCCAAAAGAAATCCAAATAAGAATACTCCAAAACACATCCTAATTAGAATGACAAAAACCATAGATAGAGATAGATTACTGAAAGCAGCATGATCAAAGAAAGAAATCACATACAAAGGAGCATCACTAAGATTCAGAACAAACATTTCAGAGAAAACACTCTGAGCCTGAAGACGATGGTGGGATATTGTGAAAAGATGTAATGAAATGAAGGCCTCACCAAGAATTCTTTACCCAACTAGACTCATATTCATATTTGAAGGAAAGATTCACAACTTCATTGATAAGCAGCAACTCAGGAACTGCATAAACTCAAAACTAACTTAAAAAGAAGGTCTGGAAGACTGTAAGATAACACAAACCCCTAAAGCACAACAAGTTTATTCAGGAATATAGCACAAAGTCCCATGACAATAATCTCTCTCAATATCAAGGGCATAAATGCAACATAGATACACAGAGTGGCAAAATGGATTAAAAACTGAATCCAATTCTGCTGCCTACAAGAAATGCATCTGAATAATCAGAGCAAACACAGACTCAAAGTCAAAGGCTGGAAAACAATTCTCCATAAAAACAACTCCAAAAGATCAATGTGGCCATACTAGTATCTGAAAAAAAACCGACTTCAGGCGTAAAAAGGTTATAAGGGACAGTGAAGGCAATTTCTTAATAATTAAGGGTTATGTATATCAGGAAGAAAATACACTCCTAAATGTATATGCACTCAATACCTTTAGTATTGAGGGGCCAGCAAGATACTTAAAGTCTATTGTTAATAGACTTCAAAGAATACATTGACAGTAACAAAATTGTAGTTGGAGACATCAACAAGACTCTAACAACTATTTATATATTGATAAAACTGACACTCACCAAGGAAATACTGGCCTTGAAGGAAGAAATGGAAGAAAGAGAGCTGGTAATATATAAAGGATTTTTAATCCCCCAAAAAGCTGAATTCGCATTTTTCTCCACTGCACATGGAACATTCTCCAAGATAACTCAGAAGCTGAGACATAAAACATACCACAATAAAGAAAGACAGAAATCGTCACAACTATATTTTCACACCATGATACACTGAAAATGGAAGTTAAGCATACACAGAAACAGAAAGTCAAGTAAAACACCTGGAAACTGAACAACTCACTGCTGAACAACCAATGGGAAATCGAAGCTATCAAAGAAGAAATACAAAGATTCCTGGAATCAAATGAAAATGAAGATACGAGCTATCAGAACTTGAGGGATACAAAGAAAGGAGTGTTAAGAGGAAAATTCATAACTCTGCAAGCATTCACCAGGGAAGAAGAGAGAGTCCACATAAATAACCTGACTTCACAGCTCAAAATATTAGAAAAAGACCAACAAAAGATCTAAACTCAGGCAGAAAGAAAGAAATAATAAAAGTTGAGTGTTAATCAATGAGCTGGAATCCCAAAAATCAATCCAAAAGATTAATGAAACCAAGAGCTGGTTCTTTGAAAAAAAAATAAACAAAATCAACAAACCACTGCAAGACACATAAGGAAAGGGAAAGAGAGAACTCAAGTAAATAGAATCAGAAAAGAAAATGGGGACCTCACAACAGAAAAACAGAAATCCAAAATATCACCAAGATTACTTTGAGAGTCTGTATGCCACAAAACAAGAGAACCTGAAAGAAAGGGGAAAATTCCTGAAGTCCTATAGCCTCCCAGGGCTGAAACAAGGAGATCTGGAATATATGAATAAGCCGATCACCACTGAGAAACAGCAATTAAAAAGTTGGCCCAAACGCCCAAGTGAAAATGGATTCACTAATGACTTCTTCCAAATCTTTAAGGAGGATCTACTGCCAGGCCTTTTCAAGCTCTTGCAGGAACTAGAAGAAATAGAAATACTCCCAAATACCTTCTATGAGGCACATATCAGCGTTTCCCTAAGAAGACAGAGAAGGCACATAAACAGAAAACTACAGATGAGTCTCCCTAATGAACATAGATGCCAAGATCTTCTACAAAATACTAGCAAACAGAATAAAAAAAATTCATCAAAAAATATTGTATACCAGGACCAAGTAGGATTCATCCCTGGTATACAAGGATGGTTCAACATTCACAAGTCAATCAACATAACACATCACATCAATAAAAGAAAACATATAAACCATATGATCATATCAATAGTTTCAGAGAAAGCATTTGACAAGCTCTAACACCGGTTTATGATAAGAATTCTCCAGAAAAGGGGAAAAGAAAGAACCTTCCTTAATATATTCAAAGTCATCTACCAAAAGCCCACAGCATCATTCTCAATGGGAAAAAAAACTGAAAGATTGGGGACAAGATAAGGTTGTCCACTCACACCACTTCTTTCAAAATAGTACTGAAAGTACTTGCCATAGCAATCAGAGAAGAAAAGAACATTAAAGGAGTCCTGATAGGCAACATTAAGGGAATCCCGATTGGAGTCAAGCTATCACTTTTTGCACATGACATGATATTATACATAGAAAACCCTAAAGTCTCTAACAAAAAGTTCCTAGAAACAATAGATATTTATAATAGAGTAGCAAGGTACAAAATCAATTCCCAAAAGTCAATAACTTTCTTCTATACAAATAATGAAAGAGGGTTAAGGTATATTAAAAAACCGATCACATTCACAATGGTTCCACAGAAAATCAAATGCCTAGGAATCAGCTTAACTCAGGCGTAAA